>JAJKFI010032956.1:0-32481 GCA_029204185.1 Lerista edwardsae | reverse complement strand
TCCACAAGCCCCCAACTCTGCTATAAACACTCCAAATAAACAACAGGGGGGAGCACAGCAAGCTTATTGCCTGCAGCTGCACCCAGGATCTCTATAGACTGTCAGTCAGTGGGGCAAGCAGTGCAGCTTTACCTTGGGCCCTCCCACCTGTCTCTGACTCCAAACTGCCCAAAATGACTCTCTTATAAGCAGATGGTGGTGACATCTTCATGTTACCACCAACTATTTCCAGGTGCTGCACGTGGCACTACAAGCACTTTTTTGTGGTGAGTTGTGGCCCTGCGAGGAGGGTAAGGGGCAGCGGTGTAATGCTGCCGGAATGCTAGGCGGGACATCCGGGTGATCGACAGCCCGCCCATCGCGTTCCGCAGCGTTCCGCCATTTGCGTAACGTACGCAAGTGGCGTAATTGGACCCGACATTTCAGTGGACCCGTTTGAAGCCTCAGCATTGAAATCGATAGTTCCAAGACACAAACATTTGCTTGCCGAACAGGAAAGTCATTTTGGTCCCCGTGGGGTCCTGAGCACATATTCTGATCTCTCAAGAGACTGGCAGGAAGTTTCAGCAAGGGCTCAGCCATGTTTGTTTCTCAGCATGAGCCACATGTAGGTTCCTGCACCACTTTGCATAGCTATTAAAGGCTCAAGGCCAGGGCAGTGTATCTATTAGGCTGAGGAGGCTGAAGCCTAGGGGATCCGCAGAGACTAGGGCCCATCAAGGCGGCATGTCTGGGCATCAGCCTCATGCATGGGTCTCCAGATCCAACCAGCAAGAGACCACAGCAAGCCCAACCTTGCAAAGGCAACCTTGCAGAGCTCTTCAAGAACCACGTGGGACAAGCTCTGCCTATAGGGATTAAGCTGGGCTGCACATGGAGGCTGCATTGCTGGGGAGCTTCCTTGCAAGACTGGGTCCACTGTGAATTTTCCCCCCCATTTGGGAACAACTTAGTGCCTGGCTTCTCCTTTTCTTGCCCTTCAGATTTTGGCCTGCGCTTCGGCTGTTTTAGGAGTGGGGGTGGGGCGAGCTTCCATGCAAGCCTGGGTCCATTTGTGAGGACAAGGCCAGTGATGTCATGCAGGGGGTACGCGGGGGTACGCGAGTACCGGTTTCTAGGATTACAGCTGGCCCCGCCCATTCGCCCGCCCACTCGTCGACTCCGCCCTCTGCAACGTTTGAATTTCCTGCGTGTTTGAGTTGCCTGCATGTTCTCAGAGCCAGGCAGGCAGGCAGGCAGCGAGCGGAGCCTTTCCTTTCCTTGCCACTGAAAAATGAGTTGCTCTGGGGTTTTAACATGATGCCAGGCCTCCTTAACATGTTCTGGGGGTGCTGTGGAATACTGTTGCAACTGTTGGGTCAGTTTAAAATCATCTGAGGCCTCAAAAAGGGCTTTTTTCACGTCACTTCCTGCCACGACATCACTTCTGGCTTATGACGTCACTTCCGGTGGGTGGGTCCCGACATGTGCCAATCAAAAGTGAGTACCTGTTCTTAAATCATTTAGATGACACCACTGGACAAGGCCCCTGTGGCAGGACTGACTAAGATTTGGGGTTGGCTACAAAGACGGGCTTGTGAAGAAATGTGATGCATTGACTGAGCTGCAGAGGCCTTATTTGTAAAGAGAACTTTCCTGCCGGCCCATCTACCAGGGGCTTCAATTGATTGTGGCAGGAGCTTTCCTGGAGAGTTTTGGAGAATAGAAGGCCCCAAACCCCCTAAAGCCTGGGGGCACGGCCGTGAGTTAATACAGCCCTGCTCAAGGTGATGTGGGGGTCAGGGTGGGGAGAACCAGCATCCCTAGTGGAGGGACATCCATTTCAGTGGCTTGGAGCAGGGAAGAAAAGGTGTGTCTTTCCTGCAAGGGGAAGAGGGTACCTTTCTAAAAAGAAAGGATTGCACATGCACGTTAAGCCAGGTCCTTGGAAAGAACATTTTGCTCTCTGTCCTCCCTCCTGCCTTTGCTAGCAGCGGCTGCCACCAAGCAGTGAACTACTTTTGCATCCGCCCACGTCCGAACAGCGGGGGCTTTTCATCCAGCCAATCGACTGCCCCCCTCCCAAGTCATTGAATTTGGTCTGCCTGAGCGTGATCGTTCTCAAGACGTGCCCATGCTGAGTCCTCGCAGTCGTACAAAGCGATCGGAGGAATACGCAAACCTCAGTCAGGCCTAGGCGGTGTAGTGGGGGAAAGAAAGGAGATGACCCAGCTGGTTTTGCCGTAACCATGTTGAGGAGGAAGCCAGGCAGGAAGAGAATTGAAACGGCTTTCTTAGGACCAATTAAGAAAGCACAAAGCACAGAGGCCATTTCAAGTGCCACAGATGCTTCCAAGCTTCCTCAAGCTAAATGGTTTGAATGAAAAAGAGAGATATGAAAGGAGGGGGAGAAAAAGATGTTGCTGATCGAGGGCGTGGCAGAAGGCCCTATCTGCAATATGTCATGGCCTTAATATGGTGAATCTGGAAGCTCTTTGCAGACTAATTAGGAAATAGTGCTCAGTATAAAAGATCACATCGTGCACCAATAGGTCTTGGGACAAAGCAGTAATGGGTATTCCTTCCTTGAATATATACAGGTTGAGTATCTCTTATCCAGATTGCTTGGGATGGGAATGTTTCTGGAGTTTGGATTTGCCTGGATTTGGGAACAAGAACATAAGAAGAGCCCTGCTGGATCAGGCTAAAGGCCTATCTAGTCCAGCTTCCTGTATCTCACAGTGGCCCTCCAGATGCTTCAGGAAGCACATGAGACAACAAGATGTCTGCATCCTGTTGCCACTCCCTTGCTCCTGGCATTCTGAAGTAGCCTACTACCAACGTAAGGAGGTTGCACAACCCATCATGGCCCACGATGGACTTTTCCTCCAGAAATCTGTCCAATCCCCTTTTAAAGGCACCTAGGCCAGATGCCATCACCACCTGCTGTGGCAAGGAGTACCACAGATTAATTGCATAAATATAATGAGAGATGCTTCCTCTAGCTCTTTTCACTGTTACCCACAAAGGTGTCTACTGGCATCTCTTACATTTTTCAACAATGTCTGTATAGGACACTGGTTCCCAAACTGTGAGTCAGGACCCACCAGTGGGTCACGAAGCACCTAGGACACCCATATTGAAAATATGGGGAGATGGGATGCTAGGCGGATTGTGTGGTTGCTTTGCTTGTGTCAACGTTGTAAATAGGCTTTTTTTCTTTCTGAGTCACATTGCTATTGGAAAATGCCTGAGAAATAACCCAACTTATTGCTTATTCTCAAGAAAGCAGAAGGTTCTAGCATCACAATGAAAGCACTTCCAGCCATGACATCACTTCTGGTGGGTCCTGGACAGATGGTCATTCTAAAAATTGGGTCCTGGTACTAAAACATTTGGGAACCACTGGTATAGGCACGCACCACAGACCAGAGAATAGAACTTGCAGCCTGTGCGTGGGAACAGGACCTTCTGGTGTTCACATTGCAGAAATTTTTTTTTTTAAGTATACAAAAATGGTTGGATTTTGGAATAGTCAGGATTTCTGCTGTCTGGATAAGGGATCATGTACCTTTATACGCCATCTAAGGTATAAATTGTGGCAGAATTAGACATTGCTTCAAGCGTGAGCACAGCTTCACCTCACACTATGCAGCAACTCATTGAGCCTTGGGTATCAAGTACCCAAAAGATAAAAGTTAGGACATGACCATTGTGGCCAGAGGTCTGAGGTTGGGAAAATGTCCAGCCTAGGCTGCACCTACCAAAGAGAAACATCAGATAATTTTCAAGGGAAGGCAAATAAAAGTTTTTACAAAGTTTTTCTCAGAGGGTTTCTGCATATCCAGGCTTGACGATGAAATCCTCACAAAAAAAGAAAATTCACTGACATTTCTTTATATCTTCTGTGGAGTGCATAGACGAAAGTTCTTTTCTCTCTCTCAAAACACCAGAACTATGGCACATCCACTAAAAGTGACTGGTGGAACAGACAAAAGTAAAACTGTATATACTCATGTATAAGTCTAAAAATGTATGTCTTAAAATTGACCCTGAAAACATGGATCGACTTATACATGGGTCAATACAGTTAATAAAGCTTTTAACAGCAGCTTGGGTAGGGGCTGGGCTAAGCAGCAGAAAGCTGGGGGGGGGTAGAAAAAATGGAGCAATTTTACGTACCAGTAATTGTTCTCAGGCACCAACAGACAGCAAGCAAAAAACCAGTAGCCATTTTCCTTCTTCACCAAACAGGCAGAGAGATGAAGGTGCTTTTGGGAATTGTAGTCATTATGAAGGCTGCTGCTATGGAGGTGCTGTGCTATATTCCTCACAAAACCTACAACTTCAATAAGCACCTTCATCTCTCTCCCTTCTTGTTTGGAGAATAGCTCCATTTCTGTGCTGCCTCAGAAGAATGTGAAATAGCTCCTTTTTTGGTTGGCTTTCTGTTGCTGCCTCAGAACAATTACTGGTAAGTCATTTTCAAAGAATTTCATACCCGCCCCCTAAATTTCACCCTCAACTTGTGCATGAGTCATAGCAAATTCTATTATTTTTGGCTTAGGACTTGCCCTCGACTTATCCATGAGATCAACTTATACTTGAATATATACGGTATGTGCTTTACCTAGCACGTAATTAATCTGTGTAACTTTAAGCCACAGGATGTGGTGATGGCACCTTGGACAGATTTATGCAGGGAAAGTCCATCACAGGTTACAAGGCTATAATCAATCAAGTATGTCAAGGTTTGCAGAGCACCCAAACCTAGATAATTTGTAGGCCTGAAGAATCCAAGGCCCGACAGAGGCAATCATGAACAGCTGTGATCGGAAAGGTCTGAATCACAGCACAGGTGAAAGCACTTGCCTCGTTAGGCAAATCAGAGCGATCTGGTTGGAGCAGAGCTGTATGTAACCAGAATGCTCCCAACACTGAGTGTGGGTCGTGGTCGGAGTGTCGTGCTCCGACGTCTGTGTTTGCTGTGCTGTACTGCTGTAAATATTTTCAAGTAAAGACTGAGTTGGTGGAAGAATCCTTCGCTTCAGTGTGTTCCTTTTGCTCGGCGACCTGGGGTGCAAATTCTGCTACTCTGCTGGATAGCTTCGCATCTATCCCCCTGACAAAGTATACATTAATTCTCCTTTTCGGGGGGCACTCAACACATTTGCTGTTACCAGAGCGCTTGGGATGACAACTCAGCAGGTGACATGAACAGGCGCCTGTGAGGACAACTGGCACTTCGCTTGCTGTATGGAAACTCAGAAACACGCCCTCTCCTTTGACTGCATTTCTTCCTCCATCGTTTACTTGAAGAGCCTCTCTTTTCAAAAAGCGTGTAAGTAGTGCAACTTGAAGACAAACCGAAGCAAGGACGAATCATCGCCTCCCTGACCCATCTTGGTCTGTTCAAAACAAAGAAAGTTCTGTCCCTCTTATTTCCTGCCAAGATACAGTATGCTATATATGGACACTGTCAGCTCCCATTAGCGGAACAGACATGCAGAAGGGGGGAAAGGGCAGCTTGTCAAAGGGAAGCTATTGTAATCGCAATCACCTCAATTAGAGCCCGTTTAAAACCACAGGCTTGACATGCTGCAGTAATTAAAGATCAAAAACTCATGTCTCGCTTTTGCTACCCCCCCCCGCTCTCTCTCTCTCTCGCTCTCTCTCTCTCTCTCTCTGACTGAAATGTGGAGATCCTGCCATATTTATATCATATTATATCCTGCCATATATATCATTCAAATACAAGTATTATTAATTATTATTATTATTATTATTATTATTATTACTTTTGTAAGGTGACTGCAGAAAGGGCCAGGTGAAAGGATATACAGTCAGTCCTCTTTATGTGCGACCTCACTTATCTGCTACTTTCCTCCTTATCTGCACCTCTGTACTCCTTATCCACTATGCAGAGACCTTCCCAAAACTGCAGGGACTTTCAGAATGGCACCTGCAACCAGCACTGGCCCCTTTAAAATGGCTGGCGGAAGCATCCAGCAGCCATGTTTAAGGGTCCATGCTGGTCACAGGTGCCATTCTGAAGATCCCTGCAGCCTCTGGAAGGTCTCTGCAGCATTCAGAGATCTTTTGGCACTTCTTGCTGCACTCAGCTGGCTTCCTGTGGGTCTCTGCTGGGTTCTTCTGATGGCAGATAAGGTACCCCTTGCACCTGACTCCATTGATCCCATAGGATCAATGATTCATTATCTGCGAATTTGCTATCCATAAGGATTTCCAGGAACCTAACCCTAGCTAGTCCCCAGTGAGGACTGACTGTATGTGCCTCCTCCCTGCACCCAACCTCTGGCCCTTGGGTGCATCTTACAAGAGCACTGCATCTTGCTAAGGATACATAAGGAAAGAGACAGCAGTCTATGAGAGAGGCAGTGATGTCATGTAGCCAGGACGCTCCGGAACGCCGTTCCAGTTGTTCCGTGTAGGGCTGGCTCCGCCCACTGCAGTCGTCGCTGCCGCACGCCCCTGCAATACATGAATGGGGCTGGCCGTGCCTGCACCCTGCACGCCCGCAGCCAGAGGTTTCAGCCAGGCAGGCAGGCAGTGGACCGCGGGGGAAGCGAGGACCCGCGGAAGAACTGCCAATCAACCGTGCGTCCCGGTAGCTACTTCCTGCGTTCCGGTTGTTAGCGCAGGTAGATTCCACCACTGGAGAGAGGTACCCAATATGGGCACATATCACCCAACCATACTGAACCTACATGCAGCAGTGGCCTTGATCATTCATTTCTTGCAAGGTATTAAAGGATCAGGCTCCACATATAAGACTATTGGGAGAGGCCATACCTTTGTGACAGAGCACAGGCTTTGCATGTAGAAAGTTAACATAACATCAGAAGAGACCTGAAAATTTGAATAGGATTGGGCTGTAAGGATGCCTTTACTAATCTGTAAAATGCTGTTAAAATATTTATTTTGTCTGGTCTTCAAACTGTAGATGCTTGTTGGACAATTCTGGTGCAGTTTAGTTGTGATATACAGCAGATTTTGAACTTGTATGGAATGTTAGTGTACTAACAGCAGCTAAAACTTTTACAGTTAAATATCAGAGCTAGAGAATTCTGCTAGTTTTGAAAGAATGCTTGGCTAAGATCCGGAAGTTGATTGGAATGGCAGAATTAGCTAGCTTGAATTGGGAAACAAACATTGTGATTTTTTTTAAGGTAGTCCCCTCTTATCAGTTTTATGAAACAGTAATACTATTTAAACAATGATCATTGTGATTTCATTATGATCTGAAAAAAGTTATTACTTTGCATTTCATTGTTTTTATTATATTTGTGTATATTATTTCTAACCACATTTATATTTTACTTTATCTCCCTAGAGGGCATTCAAAGTGGCTATAGAGTAGTTTTTATAGAGTAGTTTTTATGGCGCAGGGGTTGGGGAGGCTATTGTTGGGGAGGGGTCAAGGCGGGGTAGGGGGAAGGCAGGGGTGGGCGGGCCTGTTGGCAGACTGGGCCAGGGATGGGGGTGGAGCCATGAACCAGATCATAACCCCCATCCCCAGCCCAATGGGCCTTAATCCAGGCTGGTTGGATTTGCGCTGCCAATTTTAGTGGCACATAACTGAGTAGCCCCATTTGGACTGCTGCCATGTTACCCAGGGGAAAGGGAATCGATTCCCCCTTGCCCCGGGTTGTGCTTCAGCCAGCTCCAACTTCAGGCTGGATATGGAGCAAGCAGCTTCGCCTGCCTATTCCAGTTCGAGATTAGGATTGCACTCTCAGTCACGTTGGATTAATGTAAGATTAGGGAGGGACATGGGATGTGGTGGGTGTGTGGGACGTGGTGGCGCAGCGGGTTAAACCGTTGAACGGCGAGGTTGTTCCTAGCAGTTCAAAAGCACGCAAGAAATGCGGGTAGATAAATAGGGACCACTTTGGTGGGAAGGTAACGGCGTTCCATGCGCCTTGGCGTATAGTTATGCTGGCCACGTGACCACAGAAGCTTGCCCTAGGACAAACGCCGGCTCTTAGACTTAGAAACGGAAATGAGCACTGCCCAGTGGTATAATCCAAATGATTTAGGAACAGGTACTCACTTTTGATTGGCACTTGTCGGGGTCCACCCACCGGAAGTGATGTCATAAGCCGGAAGTGATGTCATGGCAGGAAGTGAGGTCATAGCTGGAAGTGATGCCATGGCAGGAAGTGAGGTCATAGCCAGAAGTGATGTCATGATGGTTGCCATGGATGTGATCGTGTTTGTAATAACTTCAGCTTGTGGTTAGTGTTGATTTAACTTCTATTGCTTTACTTTCTAGAGATGTGTATATACATATTTTGCTTCAACTGTTCCCTGGTTAAATAGCAGGCTAGACTGTACTAGATTGTGAGCCCTTTTGGGACAGGGAGCCATTTAACTTTAATGTGAAATGCAAGGAGCCAGCAAGGAGCAGGAGGGGGAACGGACGACCAAAAAAAGACCACGTGGGGGCTGGGGCTGGGGGGAGGCTGCAGGAGGAACCGGGACACTGGATCTGCACGGCTGGAGGGAGTGGGAGCCCCAGGCAGCCTACCTTCTCACGCTTGCTGCCTTATTCCCGGGTCTCCCTCGCTGCTGCTGCTGCTGCTGCTGCTGCCGCTGCTGCCGCCTCCGGTCCTCTCGCTACACTGCTGCCACTGCTGCCGCCACCACCATGCTGCCTGCCTGCCTGCCTCCTCACAGAAAGTGCAGGCAACAGCTGCGGGCGTGCAGTAGGCATGCGCAGCTGCTGAGCCAACCAGCCGACAGGGCCAGCTTCAAGTGGCCGGGGCCAGCTCAACTTCTAGGAACCGGTACTCACGTAGTGGTGCATAGTGGGTCCATAACATCACTGCCCCCTACAGTCAGTCATGACTAGACTATTCGGTCTTGGGGAAACCTTTACCTTTTTAGGGAGGGTATGGCTATGAGTTGTATCCTGAAAGTTTTATTTAAAACAGATGAAAACAGATGAAATGATTAAGACACGATGGAAAACGCTCACTGTGCATGTGTAAGCTCCCACTTTCTGAACCAGAAAACATCGCAGGGTAATGTGCTCAATTCATTCTACAACTGAACATTATGAGCTGAATGGATTTGTATTCTGGCCTGAAGCCGGGTAATTATGAACTTTGACAACATCACTATTGGAAAGGATTGCTTGCTGCTAAGTACCTATCACATCTATTGGGTTGCAGTCAAAGAAAGTTAGCCTTGACTAAACACCATAGAAATCAATGAGACTTGCAGGTCGTGACCAACTTAAGTCCTATTAGTTGCAATGGGACTTAATCAAGGATAGCTCTCTTTGGATACAATCCATTTTACATGAGAACATTAAACTATCTACAGCACTATTAAACTAACTACAGCATCATTAGCTTTGTTGTGGCTCCGTTTCTGTTCCGTTTCTTAATCTTATGCTTTTCTTGTTTTAAGTAGAAGCAGGTCCATATTTTTTAAAAATTATTTTGGCAAAGCTCAGTGGTGTTCCTACAAAGGGGCGGGGCAAAACGCTAAGTTTTGCAGGAGCCTGTGCCTGTGTAATGCAGTCCCGTCCCCTCACCTCCAGAGCCACTTGCAGCTCAGAGAGCAAAGCTCTCAGCTCCACAAATGGTTCCGGAGGCAAGGGGGAAGGGCCATATTACACAGGACCTCAGGCTCCTGCAAAACTTAGCATTCCCCCCCCCGTAGGAACACCACTGGCAACACTGAAATGGTTGCTTGCTCATTTTGCAGCCCCGAGGCAAGGGCAGGAAGAAAACTTACTAAAGAGCAAGTTGAGAGTTGCAAATAGAGTAGTTTATTAAGAGAGTGAATCATTTCAAGGAATTAGGGTGCCAGTGAACCAGATTTTTACAGGCTGAGCCAGAATTGTAGCCTCTTGGATGGTTGCCGGTATTGAAAGAGGAAACGCCATAAAGCTTTCCATCATTTGTGTTGGGATTGTACCAATAGCATTGCTATGGGGGGGCGCCGTAGTAAGTATCGCAGGCACTACAACATGCTGTGTAAGTGGTCCCACCCACTCACTGTCAGAGGCATTCTGGGCAGCGATGACCAGCGTGATTGTGATTTGATGGCATCTCTGCTTTCCAAATCCATGGGATGTAAAAGTTTCCCCTGCTTTCTGTTTCTTCAGCAAACTGCACCTGTGGTTCCCTCTGCAACGAACATTCAGGGTAGATGGACCAGCTCCATTTTTTACACCACTGCTCTTATTCCATGCTGAGCCAAACTATAACGTTAGCTCAGAGGCATACTTTGTTCCAGGCCCTTTCTCTCCTTGGGCTTCTGCAAGCCTTTAAAATAGATGGATATTGTATTTCTTTTTTTCCTTTTTGCTCAAGGCAAGAAGCAACCATTTGTTTTCATTGGTATAGGCACTGTGTTCCTTGTGTACATGCTTGTGTGCTTAGATTACAAAGCACCATTATCTGTTTCTTATCAGATTATCTGCCATCCTCATCTGATCAGGCTGTAAAAAGATACGGGGGCATCTGAGGTACAGGATCCTGGCAGCCATCCCCCATCATCCTAAATGATGGGATGGGAGACAGAATGCCAGGCTGTGACAAGCTGCAGTACCTGCTGTGGCGGAACGGAGTCACTATGGAGCTGATTAGCCAGTGCGGGAATGTGGTGAGAAGGCCAGCCGGCAAAAGAATGGAGTTCAACCTTGAGGACCTGTCTAGGCTGGACTAACGATCACCTGCTGAAGCTCGATGTCACACAGCCGGAGGAGAGAACCACACTGTGAAGGCTACATCTGGGACTGAGGATTCGGTGAATGGCAGAATACTGTATATTTATTTTAAAAAACCACTGAAAAATGGTGGTTTAGACTAGCTTGCCCATGTAAGCCGCCTTGGGCATGTGCTTCAGCATGGGAAAGGCAGAGTATAAATTCTACAAAATTAAAAAGTAAAATACAGGTTGGACCTTGTTATCCGTGGAGGATCAATTCCAGGTCCCACCCCAACCAGGGATATAGAAATCTGTGGCTAATTAAAGTGCCAATCCCATCCAACTTTCCAGCACTGATATACCTGCAATGCAGCCCCAAAGTAAGGGAACAAATATTCCCTTACCTTGAGGAGGCTTCCATGGCTGTCTCCACACCACAGGATGCAGCACATGCCCATTGGCATGGCTGCGTAGGCACTGGAAAGTTGGATGGGATTGGGCCCTGTATCCACAGGTTGCAGTCCAATAGGGTCTCTGGAAGTGACTCCAATAGGGTCTCTGGACTGTTCCGGTCCTCATCTGGAGGTGTTCTGAGGCTCATAGAGGCCGTGTGCAACTTCTATGAGCCTCAGAACAGCCCCCGGAAGTGTCAGAATGACACTTCCAGGGGCCTCAGAAAGCCTACCAGAAACTACCAGAAGGAGCTTTTGGTCAAATCTGGAAGGTCCTGTAGGTGCTCCAGGTATGGGTTCAAATTCAGTTCCAAGCCCACGGATAAAGAGGACGTAAGGTAAAGGTAAAGGTTTCCCTACGACTGAATGGTCTAGTCATGATCGACTGTAGGGGGCGGTGTTCATCTCCGTTTCTAAGCCTGTAGAGCCGACGTTTTGTCCAAGGACAAGCTTCCGCGGTCATGTGGCCGGCATGACTATATGCTGTAGCGCACGGAACGCCGTTACCTTCCCACTGAAGTATCCCACTATTTATCTACTTGCATTTTTACATGCCTTTGAACTGCTAGCTTGGCAGGAGCTGGGACAAGCGACAGGAGCTCACTCCGTCACATGGTCTCAGACTGGCAACCTTCCGGTCATCAAGCTCAGCAGTGGTTTAACCCACAGCGCCACCACGTCCCAGAGGACTTACTACATTTCAATCTCTCTCTCTTCTCCAAACTCAGTAGGCTGTCTGGAATAACAGTACACAGCTCTTTCCTGTAAGCCTAGACAGCAACCCTGCTTCGATCTGGGCACAACCAGGGGCAATTGCACAGGGCAAAAAGCTTTAAGGAGGCAACAAGCTGAGCTGGACACTAGTGGCCAAAATTGTGAAAACCTTTGTATGTATGAATACTACCACAACATTATATATCATTGAAAAATTAATGCAGAAAACAATGAAAATAAACCAGAGTGTAGTATCTTCATTCTATCAAATGTTACGCCCAAAAAACCAAGAATATGAAAATACAACTGTGATGCCACTTCCTGTAGTGATGTCACTTCCAGGGCAACATTTTGCCCTCTGCACTGGGCTATACTTTCATTAGCTATGCTGCTGGGCACAACCCATTTGTGGTTCCTGGCCGGGCACAACCCATGGCCGGGCATTAGGCTTTCAGGTATTTGGGGTCTTCTCATAAACGCTTCAGGGAAAGGGCATGCCCCTAGCTCTTGTTACTGCTGCTCTCCTCACACGCATCCCTCTGCTCCTCCCCCGTCTCCCCCCAACTCCCAAGCCGGCGGGCAGGTCGTGCTGCGGGTCCAGCTGGCACTGCCGGGAGCCCTGGCCGGCTGGGGAGGAAGGATTGGGGTGGGTGGTGGTGCACTGCCTGCCTCCGGGAGCTGTGCTGGCGGCCAGAGGAGTGTGCAGGTGCTGCTCGGCTCCGGGGCACAGAACACGCTTGGCCCTGTGACATCCTCCCCGGCCACACCCAGGCTCTGCAGGCTGGGCCGGGTCCTTTTGGGAGCTCCGCATTGCTGCAGCTCAGCTCTCTGCGGCCAGACAGTCGGCTCGCGATCACCCGCCATTAGCAACAGGGCCTGGTTCAGGCCTTGTACGCCAACATCAGAGTGGGTTAAGGAGCAAGTAACCTCCAAATTGATGGGCCCTAATCAGTGGTGTCATTCTACCGGAACGCTGGGCGGGACATCCGGGTGATCGACAGCCCGCCCGTCGCATTCCGCAGCGTTACGCCATTTGCGTAATCAATTACGCCGCTTGCGTACGTTACGCAAACGGCGTGATGCTGCGGAACGCGACGGGCGGGCTGTCGGTCACCCGGATGTCCCGCCCAGCGTTCCGGTAGAATAACACCACTGGCCCTAATCCCTGTGAAGTTTAGCCCCTAAACTTCAGCCTAGTCAGCCTAATGGATAATATGGCCCTGCTGATAGGCACATCATTTATTGGTAGGTTTGATGTAATTATCTCTACTGAAATCCCATTTGAGAAATGTCATGTCTTTTAACTTGCTCTCTCTCAGCTTCATACATTGTTGGTTTTTGCAGACGGATCCTGCGGAAATGACTCGATTCCTCTGGGGTAGTTGTTAACGTGGAACAGAACTTGCACCTCCCGTGATTTCAGTGAGCCACACATAAATTTCCCAAATTAAACCTGGCGGTATCAGAGATGCTGGCAATTACACCTGAGACCTTCTGCATGCAAGCCATGTGCTCTGCCACCAAGCTATGACTCCCAATAGGTTCTTAGCAGCCCATTAGCCTCTCGGATCCACACCCCTTATGACCACGGTGATGGAAAAGGTTATATTTCAAAAGCACATCCACAGCCTCCCAATTAACTTGAAAACTCACCATAAACAGCTCTTGCATTTTCATAAAATCATGAATCGTCAGTCTGTTTTCAAGTTGTTCTAGACTTCTTGCTGCCCCAGAATCTTCGGTCCTATCCAGAAGTTGATCCCTGGTCATGGCTGTGGCTTTTCTTGGCACAGGATGCTTGTGGCTCATGTTTAATGGGCTTTTCTGTGTCTCAATCTGCTTCCAATTGGGTACTTGGCTCAGCTCTTACGTTGTCCCGTAAGTTTTGAGGCAGTTTCAAAAATTGTTTCTGGTCTGGTCCATCACCTGACCTAAGTGTCAGAGTTAGAAGTCTTTGCAATGTCAAAGAGGACTCAAATGGGGTTAAAAGAATGCATTGCCTGTCTCAGTCATGACATTTTAATGTTTATTTAGCACCATTTCAACACTTGCTCTGGAACACTGCCCGTAAGCCCGAAAACAAGGGTGATTTTCTTTGACGGTTAAAGCAAATAGAATTGCTGCAAATTTACAGTTGTTTACAGTTTGTTCCTAGAAATGCAAGAGAAACTATTTACCCATCGAAATCTATTTTGCTTACCTTGTCGCCATTTATGTGTCATTTATTTCTATTAAAATTCCATTATCTTTTCCAAACACACTTGATTAGCTCCAGCGCGCTGATCTCTTGAGTACAAAGTTTACGCTGTGGGTATTTATGGGACTATTTTGAGTAGCTGGATTGCCTTGCCTTTTCTTGTCTTGCAGCTTGCGAGCGTTTCTTAGCAACCCTACACAACACTGAATAGCTGTCCACTCGCCCTCCCTCTCCTGGCCAATGGCTTGAATGAAAAAGCTTGCTTAGCTTGTCTCAGGGATGCTCATTCAAAGCAAGTCAGGATAGGAAGGGCCATTTGCTTGGAGAACTGAAGATCCTTCCATTATGATCATTCCATCAACTATTACGATGGGAAATAGTTTTTTTTTTACCCAGAAATACTTTTTTACCCAGTGGGTAATGAATCTGTGGAACTCCTTGCCACAGAAGGCGGTGATGGGATCTGGCTATAGGCCATGATGGGTGGTGCAACCTCCTTATGGTAGTGGTAGGCTACTTCAGGATGCCAGATGCAAGGGAGCAGCAAAAGGACGCAGGAACAAACGTTCCCTTACCTTGAGGAGGCCTCTGTGACTACTGCTCCACAGCAGGATGCAGCACCTGTTCCATTGGCACAGCTGTGTGAGAGCTGGAAAGTTGGTTAGGAACAGAATTGCGCCCTAACTCATGTTTATGTGAACAGGGAGTAGAAGAACCACCAGCACTGGCTTCTGGGCCAATTTACATGTAAAGTTACAGAAATCACATGGCCCAGTGTGTTGACTTTTTTAAAAAAATTACAAAGCAGTGGCTTGAGAAGGCCATGAAAGGGAACAGTAGGAGATGGAGGGCTTTAGGACTCAGTGGTGCCCGCCATGCACTATTTTTAAGAGATGGGGAACAGGTTGTGCTTGAAAGTCCAATCTAAAATATAGAAGAACATGACAGCCTAGCCTTCTCTGATGGCTAAACTCCAACTTACATGCAATGTATCGATCCTATTCCGCAAAACACATCGTATATCTCAAATGATATTAAAAACACAAGGTTCCTTTTCCAGAGTCTCTACAATATAAACTGCCTTTGAAGACTAATCCTTTGTATGAAGCCTAGTTGTGATCAATTTCTGTCCTGCTGCTGAGAGCAACCGAGGCTTTATGTTCTCATTAATGAAGATGCAAGTCAAAGCTTTACATAGAGAGCCTAGTTCTTAGCTGAAATCTGCATCCCCGTGAAACCAACAATGCATACAATTGATTTCAGCAAAAAAAACTTAAGAGGAAAAAGGGACGTTGGACTAACCTTGAAGGTTCCTTCTATAGCAGAGGTTAATTCCGCCTGCTCAGAAGATGAGGTCAACCAATCTTCCATCTTGATTATCTATTATTTGCTAGCAGCACTGTGATATTTTGTGATTTTGCTGAGAACACATTTTATGTGATTAGCCAATTTTTAAACAAAACATATTTTAAAAGGTGGAACGTTATTGTCGTAATACAGTTTGCAGAACATTTGATCTAAGCATTTAAGTATGTATATAATCCCAAGATTGTACATCTGCACATTGAAATGGGGGAAAAGTCTCTCTACATTCTAACCAACCTATAAGGTGGGAGGTTTTAAAGCCAGAAGCAATTCACCCTTTCAACAAGTTTCTGCAGAGGAGTAGCTGCATTAGTTTGCTGCATCAAACTAGTTTGCTGCTGCCACAAACTTGTGGCCTCTTATAGGTGAATTAGTAAGTATAAGTCAATGGTTCTCGAATGGTGGGTTGCGACCCAATTTCAGGTGGGTTGTGAAGCACTGAGAGCAGTCACCTTTGAAGATGCAGGAAGATGGAATGCTGGAAACGGAGAGGGCTGTGTGGTTGTCTTGCTGCTGTCAAGGTTGTAAATCTTTCTGATGCACTGATGTGTTGGAAAATGGCTGAGACACACCCCAACTTACTGCTGCATTCTCAGAAAAGTAGCAGACTCTGGTGTCACAATTATGGCACTTCCGGTGGGTCCTGGACAGATTGTCATTCTGAAAAGGAGGTCCCAGTGCTAAAAGGTTTGATCCACTGGTATAAGTGTTGACTATGTGCCTAGATATAGAGTAAGAAATAAAATGGACAATCAGAGGGATGGCAACCTGCAACTATTGTATGCAAATCATTACTTAAGATTTACATAAAATAGTTGCAGGGAGGATCACAACAGCAATTGCCAATAAGCTTTCCTGGCTATGTTAACACATGCAGCAATACAGAACCTTTGTTCCTATATAATGAAAGAGTGAGGAAGCCGGCAATGGAGTTTTGATATAGTGGTTCATTTTGCATGGGCACAGCCAAAATATCTACGAATCTCCTACACAGGTAAAGGTTTTCAATATTTGCTCCAATATTGGCAAGAGTTCAACATATACTAGATTCACATAAACACTAAGTGTTCATTGAGTGGATATGAACTAGTCTGACTGTATTCTAGGTTCTGGGTACCCATGAGATGTATGCACCATCAGGGCTTTATCATGGAGTTAATGCTCCTGGCTGCACATGCTAGCTTCTCACCTGTAATTCAAGTATCGTATATAGAACATCAAACAGCTAGGAGCACCATAGACTTTCCAGCAGCAGTGTTTTCAGTAGAAATAGTGTTTCCAGTAAGTTTTAGAGGACCAATCAAAAGCTTTTTAAAGAGCTAAAGGTAACACTGGTTGAACGAGGCACACCATTTGTGTGTGTGTGTGTGTGTGTGTGTGTGTGCGCGCACACACACACACACACACACGCACACTCAACAAGGCATGAGGTCAAGATGTGCTCATGTAGACTGGAATGATGGATTTCCCCACTCCCTTTGCTTTAACTGTACTACTGCACAACTAGTCTGCTAACTGGGCAAGGGGAACTCTTTCAAGTGGTGTTCCTCTTATATTTAGCAGGGGGAGACCAATTGTTCCTCTTCATTCCAGCAGTGTCTTTCCTAATGGCTGTTGCTGGTGGTGTTCTGCATTTTTTTTTTCAGATTGTGAGCCCTTTTGGGACAGGGAGCCATTTAACTTTATTTATTGCTTATGAATAGGTTTCTGAACTTCTTGTTGACAAGCAGTATATAAATACTCTTTGGTTGGTTGATTGTTACATTACTGTAATGGGGTGTTTTATTATGCAACATTTGTAGCACAGAACTGGTAGATGCATCATTTGCTCCGATTCTCTCCGCTTCTTCAGATCAGATTTCGATTGTAGGCTCCTTGTGGCTTTTGTTAACTGTAAATGCCATGCGCAATGAAGTGCTATCTAAGTACATAGAAGCCAGTTTCATCCCATTCTAGTTTGAATAGAAGACTGAAGTCAGGGCAGAGCTATGAACTAGATGTAGGGTTGGATTCTCAGTGGGCTGTGAGAAAAGTTAGTGCTTTCAACTAATAGCACTCCAAAGTGAACTCCCATAGGGCAAAGTAAATCACTGTGGTGAATATGATTATGCTAAGGGCAAAACCTAAATCTCCACAATGTGCTACTTATCCTCATGGACAGGGATATGCCATGTGTGAACACATGCAAAACAGACATCCCAGCAAAGGGCAAGCCCTTTCTCTGTACACCACCACCTACTGAAATATATTTTCTGCTTTTATAATATGCTTACTTATGATACAGTTCTGTTAGATGCAATTTAATTCTTTTGGGCCCAGGCACAAAATAATTTCAGTTTTGGCTTCAAGATGCTGATTTCTAAAAGAGTTTCTCCAGTTATCAGCAAGGGGAGAAGACACAATTGAAGCCTTTTGTGGAAGTCACAAAAACCCTTGCCTACCCACCCAAACCTGTGATGAATCATGAAAACAGATTACACAGTGAATCTAACAGATGTAAACTATTTATTGAATATTTGCCACCAATATTGTTAAATACATTATCTTGCAGTTTTGTTTTCAAGTTAAAATGTCAGAAACAGAACACCAAATATTTACAATTCTTATAAGGAATGTTACATAATGACACATTAAGGCGTAAATTCTTTTGGCTTATAATTCTGAAAAGAATGATAATAGCAAAAAAGTGATGCAAATCTTCATTGTGAGATTATGATTAAGCTACAATGTTTTTACAAAAATATGGTGTAAGATGGCAATAAACCCCATTCAAAATCCTGCATTGGGTCCCTGCAATTGGGACTGATAATTTATACAGTCAAAACTTTAAAGTTTACATATAAAGGTATCCTATCCACCATTGAAAAGTACAGCTCTCAACATAATACAGTTTTGTTTTTTTCAGGCCACAGTTTTGAAGGTCTGGAGTATCAAGTTGGTTTGATGAATTAATCGGTTGGCACTTATGAACACGTTTATTGCCCTGTTGTAAAAAAAAAAAAAGACACATTTCAACATGAGACAAGAAAGCTATTAACTTTAAAATACATTCCACCACAAATCTAGATAAACTGCATGTGGGAGGAAGGCATATTTTGACTGTGACCCTGAAGCTCAATGTGAATAGATGTCGGATATTCAGACAGAATAGTACTAAAGAACTTTAAGACTGCTTAATTTTTAGAATGTAAAACTTAAACATGATCAAGTGAACATCCTGCCAACTTCTTTTTAATTAGTAGAGATAAGCGCCACTTTAACTGATATCTGGAATAACCAACTGATTTTTGAAATTCCAGCATTAATCGCCTTCTCTACAACGAACTGGAAAACACATAATAATGACCAGCATCTAAAACACTGAAAAATATTGGGTTGGTTGATTCTATTCATTAGCATAATTTTTATCTTACGACTGTCATTTATAATGCAGAATGTATGATGTAATACATAATTCAGAATGCAGAACATGAATCCTTGCAATGCAGGATAATTTCTTGCAGTGCAGAGCCCAGTTAACAATGGGTGGTTCTCAGCCTAGCACTTCTGTGATTGGGAGCTCACTGTGCAAACAGAACATTCCTCAGTGAATGCTCCATGCGCAGTCAGCTCCTAATGAAGAAAGCACCAGCTAGGATGCCACCCAGTAAGTGCAATGAAATAAGGTGGTCCTGCCCATTTGAAACCCAACAGTGCCTGGATGGGAAACCCACATAGACCACTGTCTCCATGATGCTGAAATGAAGACAAATATTAAAACATCCATTTGTTTCAGGGTTTTAGAGTTCCCAAATTAGCGCTCTCATTTGGGTCTGGAACCACATCAGTAACCAGTGCAATTGACCAATATTGGTTGATGATGTGTGAATAATTCCTTCCTGTGCTGTCAAAAGGCAGAATAATTTTTCTCCAGCTGAATACTCAAAGGAGTCTCCAAGGATCTACATAAACTGCACTAAGGTATTACACACAATTGATAATACAGTTTTCCACAATCAGACACATGTGCCAGGAGCCAGAAAGTGTCTTTAGGCAGACTCAAAGCCTTGTGCATCTCCAGGGGGCATTTTCTTTGCACAGCACTCCCAGGTTTTTGAAAACCGCCTTCAGTTTTAGAAATGGTTTGTCATATGGTCCTGCCTGAGAAACAGAGGTCCAAAGGCACTTCAAGTGGACACAGCTACTTGTACAATTCTTTTGCTACTGGCCATGTATATTAGGAATTTATTTAGCCCTGTCTAAGAAAGGCAACTAACATTAAGATGAAATGTTATTAAAAGAACCACCAGATATGCACAGGGATGACACACAAGTACTTGCAACAAACACTATAAAAGCACAGTGTTTGTGCTTAAGTAATGCCAGGATGAACAAGAGTAACTGTTTAAAGACATTCAGAATGTAGGTTTCCCTGCCCAAAGCTTACACACACTCTGCTGCTGTGATTAAGTAATGGAACTGGCCTGTTACTCAATATTTCATCCACTCAGCTGAAGTTTCATCTTATGGTGTGTGGCTTTTTTTAACTTGCAATTTGGTCAGAAAGTGTTCTGTCATTCCACAACTGCTGACTGCTGAACTTGTGGGCTACCCAAACTGGAAGTGTCTTACCATAAGCTCTGAACAATTACTGTACAACGGAAGACTTGGATGGGTTTGTGTATTTATCTTCATTCAGTTAGCTTTAAAGATCATGAGCCAGGTCAAAAAACTGAAGTTTTTTTTCCCCTCCTGACTACTCAGGTTGAAATTGCTGTTCAAATGCACCTGCTATTGGCTCTTTTGTTGCACAAAACTCAATGCACTGCAACTTCTTAAAGGCAAGTAGAAGCACAAGAACAACTCTTGCAACACATGCCTTCATTTCCTGCCCCACAAGCATGGGAGCTGCTTAGGAGCGGTACAATCCCTTGCCACAGAGGGGGTTAAGTGGAGCTAATGAATTATGGAACTGCAAGGCTTAACTACAACCAGGTACAGATCCTGATAAGTCCTACACCACTAGCTCTGCCCAGATGGTATTTATTTTTACCCAGACCCCCACTGGCATGGAATTCATCACATGGAAGGAGCTCTCATGTCATCTGGTAGAACGAGTGAGATGTGCACGTTCAGGAGAATTTCAAGGCTGCAATTTATATATGCCACAAAACGTTGCTATAAAGGAGTTTTTAGAAATACACAGTAAATTATAAGAATTGCACTGAGACCAAGAATGAGACCAAAGCCCATCTAATCTAGCATTCCATTTCCACCAGCAGACGGCCCTCCAAGGCAGTGATGGCCTTTTGCGTCCCCAATGTCTGTTCATGAACAATTATGGCTGATAGTCATGAAGCACCATTAACTTGATCATGTAGGGCATATCGTTAGACAAAATGGATTTCCCCTAACATCGTATTGTTCTCTTGCCTCAACTGAGTGAATAAGACAGCAACACTTCATATTGTGTCCACGTATGGCCGTTAGGCCATGTTGCAGGGTGACACAATTGGCAGTTGCGTGCTTGGGCAACTTGCCCCACCATTTTTTCAAAATGGGAAATTAACTCAATGGAAGAGCATCCACTTAGCATGCAGAAGGTCCCAAGTTAAATTTCTGGCTCTTCCAAACTGGAGCTGCCAGTCAGTGCTAGGCCAATACTCTAGGTTCAGCTCTATATAAGGCAGCTTCCTGTGACCTCATCCATTTGTAGCCACTTCACCCACCAAGCAAAGGAGAGGTATCGTTTTTACACTCACTTTTCTTTAGATGCCTAAAAGTTTAAGGGTTCAGGTACCAAAGCTTAGGAAATCAACCTATTTATAAATAAGTCAATATGTTGTATTATTGCCAGGCTGCCTTAGTAAAAGGTAAAGGAGAAATTAAGGTAACGTAATAAGCCCATGCAAAAGACGTTCTTTGTCAGTATGACAATAGAGAGTTGTCAACACTGCACCACTTCATCAACAACAACAAAAATACTTACTTTCCATCTTTAAAATAGGTTTTCAAAGTGTCGCTGAAACTTTTGGAGTATTTTACAAACTCTTTCTTTTGGTGTTCAAGCGCCTGCAAATGTATACGGGAAGAGACATTCCATCAAAGCCATGCCCTTCAAACCATCCTACTTTAATGACTTGACCCAAGAGACAAGGAGATAAACTGAGGAAAATTAGCTGAAATGCTATGAGAGCAGAATGCATCCAATTACAAAATGAAATCAGCCACAGTGCTTCTGTAGATGCTCCCGGGAATTTATGTATGTTTGTATACTGCAAAGCATTCATGCCATCAACACAGCATTTCAAAATTACACTAAGCCTTAATGCAGCATTTGAGGATTAAAAATCTATACACACAAAAATTCAGGCTGTAAGAAAATTATTGGCTTAGTGATGGCAGACCAGTTTGCAATCTATTTGCATTTGTCTTGGTTATGAGCAATTGTTGAAATGATTTACAGTTCCCACCCTCCAAACATAAAACTGTAGATTCATTACTATTTATCGCTAATACACTGCATTTTTGACAAAACACTGAGTTTAACTCACATACCCTCCGGTTCTGGTATTGATATTTCTTGAAGACATTATTTACTGTGTCTAGAAGTTCCTTTATTGCACTGGCGATGTCCCTGTTTGGCAATGAAAAGATAATTGCAACATCATTTAAAATTAGACTCACTCAATGCAGAATTTTAATCACTTCCAAAATTGTGTCTGACATGTATTTCTAAAGGATTTGCGGTTTTACAGAATAAGTTTTAGATATGGCACAGCAAGACTGAACACCGAGAACTAATTAGATTACGTGGCACTTCAAAGTCCAAATTAGGTTTAATGCAGTCTTCATACGTGGAAAGCTAGCATCTGCTCGCTACAGAAATCTACACCACACAATAATGTTAAACAGCAGGAGCCCTGGCCTATGTTCAGAATCAAATTTTCAGAGCTACCATGAGTGAGCGTGTGCATAGGTATACTTGTATATAAACAGACAGATCTAAATAAAGAGAAAAAGAGACTGAAGATCTGCTTTGAGTTGTGTGAGCATTATGAATTGAGGTTATCTTGTCCTGCCCAAGCTTGTAGTCAGTTAAATACAACTAAGCTGCCACAGCAATTGAAAGCAATTTAATGTCAGTCATCCCTCTCAGGATTAATAGATACTACTTCATCCGATTCTAACTTGGCAGGGTTTAAGATCACTTTAACACAACTCAGGAGCCTTTGTTGGACTAACAGCAGTCAGAAGCAAAGGTAGTTATAGTTAATATCTTTATATGCAACGTGCCATAATGACAATTAAACCATGGGAATCGGTACCAAAATTCACTTTGAAGATTAAAAAGCTTGGCCTGGGAAAGATCCATGCAAATGTGTACTTTCGTGATTGGCATGTACTAAGCATCTTGGAGTAACTGAGCATGTTTATACCTTCAACGTAGCAAAAGGCTGAAGGAGTGAGAAAATCTAATTCTGCCTTCTGAAAGCTCAAATTCAGAAGTGGCTATTGAGGTATTGGAGAGTCTTACTTGCCACATTGAATTCAATGTGAATTATCAGAATCTGATAACTAGAGACCTGCAACAAAATGCTGTTGTGTGTTTTGAGCACCAAGACGCAAGCACTATTGCAACTGATCTATAGCATCACACTATCCAGACTGCGGGTTTGGTGCACTCAGCAAGACTCAAGTCAGTGTAGTGTAGCATTATTGTAAATTGATGTTTTTAGCATTATAGGCTGCTTCTATTTAGCTGACAAATTCCAGAAATACCAAAATGGCTGATCATGAAGCCAACCCACAAGTTGAGCAGTGCAATATGGGGCAAGAATATTGTGCTACACATATTGTGCTTCTTGAGCTACACAGAAGATTGTGTAGAGAACTGGAGGGGTTGCGGGATGAGCATCTTATGGGAATGGAGATGGAAGAGAAATGCTTCTCCAGATCCTAAATTAATGTCCTATAAAGGTTCCTTTAAAGCTGTGTGTGGTTTCTGAACGGCTTAAAGCAGAGATTCTCAAATTTGTTAGCATCAGGACCCACCTAAAAAAGGGTTTCACTTTACTAGCCGCTCAAAGCCTCTGTGGCTATAATGGTGATTGGTGCTTCCCCCTAAGTAGCAAGTTGTTTAACCCTTGATGCACAGAGTTTAATCTATCCTGTCAGTTTTGTGAAACATCAAAAACTGGGTCATAACCCACAGCTGGGCTGTGGACCCATAGTTTGAGAACTGCTGGGTTAAAGTATTCAGTTCAGCAATCATGGTATTTCCCCTTTGATTTTTTTATCCACATCTGGAAGTTCCTTGTATGTACACATGCATGCATACGCACCCCATCCCACCTGCAGATGGTCCTGTTTCTACCCTAATAGCAAGGAATCACTCGCTTAACCTTCAGAATGAAGCTTTCTATCTGAAAGATTCAACTGATGGGCAAAAGTTCACTTTTTCTTTTGTAAAATTGTTTTATATATTCATTTTTTTCCTACATTGTTAGCCACCTTGAGCATTTGCTCCTGCAAAGGAAAGGCGGGATACAAATCTTGTCCAACTCTAAAATACTGTCTATATACACTTCAAGTTTTCCATACAAAGTAACCCTGTAGACTGAAAAATATAAAGAGCTCCATCGAAGGTTCACATTAGAAAGTTTTATGTATTTACACACACACACACAATTATATTATATATTGCCCCAGGCGTAAGGTTTCCTCTCTCTTATTTCTCTGGCCTATGTGCCTTTAAACAGAATCAGGGTCCTGGAAGTAAAATGGGTCAAAAGACACACATGTAGCTTGATCATTTTGGTTTATGAACTAATGAGTTTGCATTCCAATGTATTGCAATTAAAGCGATAGCCCAGCAAAGTACACAATCAACCTTGGTCTTATCAGTAAGATGGCCAGGCTGTGTTCAAGTCTGTATGGTGAGAATGCTTTGTTGTTGTAGTTCCCACCTGTATCCATGCTAATTAGTTAGTATTGGTGTGTCACCATGGAACCCAGATGCAGCTTTGGTAGTAAACACCTTGTGTATAAAATTGTGCAATTTTGCTTTAGTTGTTTGCTCGGGACTTGGAGATCATTCGACAGGGATGGTGTGCTGCTTCGCCTCTCCATTCCAGGTTATTTAGTGCCCATGTCAAATGCAAGTCATCTAAAAGCCTCCTCCTTGTAAGTAAACCTGGATCTGCTGAATCATTTCCTTGGCATCCAAAACAAACTTGGAGTCCATAGTACTGGCCTTACAAATACATACCATTTTAAAGCTAGGATGCAAGATTGTAAGACGGTAGGCAGTTACTCGCCTGAGGGACAAAAGCTCAGCTTCTACTCAGAACTGGCTGGTTGCTCTCTACAGCAGCTGAAACTCCAAAACGCATGAAAGCAGTGTCTGGCGGCACAGACCCTGCGACATTGTGTCAGGCACTTTAGTGGTGCTTTTATCAAGCTGTATGGAATTACACAGTAACACAAAGCTTTCTCTTTGTGAAATGCATCCAGGTGAAACCCAATGCTACAGCCATCACTGGCAAGTACATTTCCGACTAGCTTAGAGACTTTAGACCTGCGCCACGGTGAGAATCTCCTTCATGCTTCCTGCAAAACCCTGAGTTCTGTTCAGAGATGCCTGCAGTTAAATGAGTGGACAGGAGGAGGAGGAGGAGGAGAAGTCAGGCAGTTTTAGGGAAAGGGGAAAAAAGGCTTCTTGGAGAGAATTATAGGAAATTTGGGTGCCTGCAGAACTAAATGAGGCTACCAGATGAACTCATGGTGCAGTGAAAAGGGCAGGCTCCCAGGAACACAAGAGCTGACTTCAGGGACAAAAATGTGTGGGGGTGGGGGGGGTCCAGAGGTAGCATTGCCTTTCACCCATCATTCCTTTGTGGTCACCGAGCCCACTACCACAGTCAGAGTGGTGACATTTGCCAATTCCACAGTCAACACTCCAGCCATTTAAAAAGCCACTTAAATCTTTCTTTTCTAATCAGGCTCTTGTGGCTTTGGAACAAGAGCACTGGAGGGTTAGAAAGGGGGCAGGCTTGCACATGTCCAAAACAAAGACTCTAGTGCAAAAGCTTCAGCCAGGGCCAGTGTTTAAGCCGTAATGATAGGCTGCAAGGCTGACAGCCTCATCTTTACAGCCAAATAAAGACAGTAGTCCAGAGAAGCTGGCTTGTGTAGAGGGGGAGGAGAAAGTGGGTGCTGCATACTCTCTTTCCCATTCATAGCAGAATTGAGGCACATGGGAAGGCTCTCCAGACAAGGTCAGCAGACCTTCGTATGAAGTCAGAAAGGGGCATGTGGCACCTAGCAGAGGCTCTATGTTGGGGGGGGGTCCCCCTCCAATTTGGGTAAGGGATGTGCAAACCCCTGCATCTGACTGATGAAATAAGAACTCAACTGACAATACAGGGGTGCCCCAGTAGCCAAGGTTTCAGTTATCCATCGATACTGGGACACCTTAGACAAACCTTTTTTTTACCTTGTTGCAGCAAAGCCACTGATGTTCCCCTGTCTTTAAAAAGGCATCCCCAGTATCCACCGTTTCAGGTATCCATGGTGGGGTCCGGAATGGAACCCCAGCAGATACCGGGGCATGCCTGTGTTTCACTGGGTAAATGACCAGCATCCCAATTCTAGCCACTGTAGCTGCTGCAGCAACTGCTGAACTCTAATCATTTATGACACGGCCCAATTCTGTGGCCGCAGCTTCTACAATGTGCCCAGCACCAGTAGAAATTAGCCCTTTCACACAATATAGCTATTTTGAGAGCAGATATCGTGGGCAAGTTAATGACAATGTTAAACCATGAGTTTAGATCCGAGGCAGGGCATAGCGTTAGGGCACATGACAGAACCACTTTGCTATATAGCTATGTAGACCAAGGTCTGGATGTATGAGCATCTGGAAAGACTGGGTAAGTCACCCTGAATACCAAAAAGCAAGAAAGATATTATGAATGTAACAAGCAACACTACATGTTCCAGAGTGAAAGTTTCTACTTTAAGAACTACAGTTCCCCATTGAATAGGGTCACCAGATGCAAACTGGGACAGAGTGCCTAAACCTTTAACTTGGGCAGATACAGCTCAATGGTTTCAAAAGCTACACCTGCCCAAATTCCCTCTTCTATACAATGGTTAAAGGTATAGGCACTCTGTCCCAGTTTGCATCTGGTAACTCTACCACTGAAGGCAAACTTAGGGAACTGCATTTTGAGGATTATTTGAATGAAAATTAGTTAAATAATAATTCTTTGAGTTGGTATGTAATAGGAACTGTTTGTTCTAAAGATTATTCTCTCCTACTTGTGCAAGACAAAGAAAAAGTAATTCATAGCTCAAGCCACTGAACAGTGAGCAAAAGCAACTCAGAACTTTATTCACCTGTAGACAAAATGGACCATTACAGTCTCCCTAGCATTTCTCTACTCTGTAATTCCTGCATTGAAGGGAAAAAAAAACTCCTCTTATGCTCAAGGCAAAAAAGGAGCACCAAGCCACAGGTAGGCACATTGTAAAAGGCCATCCAACAATGTGAATCAAATTGGACTGGCAAACCAATTCGGGCAGAAGCACTTACTTGATTGTCTGAAGAAACCGCACTCTGTCATTGATCTCATCCGGAATCTTACTGAGAATCTGCTTAAGTGCTCGCGCCTTGTCATTTAGATCCTGGAATTCTGGTTCAGGCCTTTCAATCATGTATTCTGAGGAGAAACCAAATGGAACATTTATTCTAAGTACATTTTATGTTCTTTTCTCCCTACCTTAAATCCTCCCTTCAAAGAGGGAATCTTATTTAGAAAATGCTTCCCACAGACTCAAGACAATGCCAGGAATGTCTCCTAAAACTGTCTGCAAGTTACAAACATGTGGCATTACAGCAATAATAATGGTGTGTTTGTGTGGGAGAGTTATCTAGCAATCCCCAATACCTGGAGATTCATCTTTACTTGAAGAAAGCAAGAGCATAAGTATTTATAGTCTAATTTTCAGAAACTCTATTTCTTGATAAGACAAATGACAGATAGAAGCTGCATAGTCGTTTACAAGAAATACCTTCTACGTCGTCAGCTGCCATGCGCAGAAGAGACTCAGTAAAGTTAACTTCAACATTTTTTTTCTCCAAAATTTTTATGATGATGTCTTGTGTGAGACCTGGATTTTCCTTTTCAGCCTGCATTTCAAACGAACAGTTTTATTTATTTAGTACACAAATGAACACCTGGAAGGCAAAATACCCAATCCAAGCACGGCTATATGATGTAAATTCAAGACTACATTTTTTATAAGCTAACCAAGCAGAACTAGCTTATAATAAGCATCTCATTTTGCACAGCATTTGTCATCCCAAAGGAAGACCACATTTCTTGGACTATATCGTTGTTTGCATCTGTAACTTTACTCAAAAAGCCATTTCATTCATTTCTATGCATCACCAACCAGTAGTTTTAAATCTACTTGATCCAACTGAAACTAAGGGAAAGGGATATACAGTTTTATTAAGGCACAAAATTATAGGCTGCATAGAACTAGATATGTTCAACCTACCGTCAAAGTTTCAATTTATCTTTACAGATATGCCAGAATTACTTTTTCTATAGCTGGCCAAGTATCCATCTCGTAAGAGTAACAAGAGATAATATGCTCCACAGGGTGTGAAAAAGAGCCGCAAAACCTCTATTTTCCTACATCCCATATTACTTTCTTACGCCTTACACATTCTTTAGTGTTTTTTTTACAATATTGATTCTTTTCTTTAAAAAGCCCGAACACGAAGTACTAACAGCCAATTACCACAGCAAAGGCTATACTTCAAACTAAGAAAGATTTTCGTTGTTTATTTTTTAAAAAGGAATGCTGTACACAATAAATCCTTGCCCAATTTAAATTCTCTCAGGTATAACTTAAGCTGCCTGCCCCTTTTCACATCCTACTTTCTCAGCACTGAATTAGATGGCATCCGTTGGCCATTCAGCCCAAGCTTATTCTAGATCAGCTACGGTGCGTCAGAATGACCTCCATCCCAGAAGGCAGCAGCCACCCTAGCCAGTGGCGTTATTCACCCGGAACACTGGGCGGGACTTACCTTTGAGCGGCAGTCCGCCCGTTGCGTCACGCCGCGTTCCGATGTTTTCCCGCCTTAAGTCCCGCCCAGTGTTCCGGGTGAATAACGCCACTGACCCTAGCCACGCTTCCCCATCTTAGCAGGAAGTGGACCAGGAAGGGTACAGCCTCCAGGCTGAACAAATTGGTCAGCATCTTTGCATCGTGAAAAGAGAGGCCTCTGTCTACCTTCCCTTTCTTGCTTAAGAGATCCCTGGCAACTCAGTATTTGCATGATTCTGTTGACCTAGGTCAGTGATGGCAAACCTGTGACACGCCACGGTGTTTTGGGTGACACACCAGCATTTCACAACATCCAACAACAACTGAGGATTATTTATAATGATCTCATTTTTGGTAATGATTTGTAAAGATCTGACGTTTCTTTATATAATGCATAGCCCACACATGATTGGAATGTATTTTTAAAAATAAATATGTAAATAACTGCTTCTCTTTTGTTGGAGTGACACACCAGCAGAGTCAAGTTAGGCAATTTTGACTCTGCAAATCCAAAAGGTTCGTCATCCCTGACCTAGGCAGTACTATTTTCTACATAACATGCTTCTGAAGCTTCTTACCCAGGCCAATAGTTGGCCCTCAGTATCCGCAAGGGATCAGTTCCTGGACACTTCGCCCCTCCCACAGATACCTACACCCATGGATAATTAAATCTGCAAGATGCACAACCTCTGGATGCAACCAGAAGTGGCTTCCACACACATCCAGGAGGGGTTTGAGACCCAGGGAGGCTTTGCAAAAAAAAAAAATATGAAGTGCCTTTCTAAGGCCTCCGGGAGGTCTTCTGAGGCTTGGTGATCCAGCATGCAACCTCCTGAGGCCATGGAACACCACTCGACCTGAAAGGAACAGTTTTCAAGTCACATCTAGGAGGTGCAGTGATGTGGGCTGGGAGCTGCGTTGGGTCAAATCCATGAGTCCTGAACCCACAAATAAGGACACACCGCAATAGCAGAATACGAAGAAGTGCTGTAGAGCAAGTACCACCCCAGCACTTGCAGGACTAAATGGAGATCCTCAGGAGGCCTCTGCATTGTCAACATACATGCAAGATATGCACCCAACCAGAATCCAAGAGTCCAAAGAATTGGCTGATTTTTTGGGGGGTCCTTTCAACAGCAGTCATCCATGCTGCATGGCAAGCAACTTCAGAAACTCAGAAAAGGAGACTTACAATGCAGTATGGGGGACAGGCTCCTGTTGAAAGGAAAGGAAAAATGGAAAAACCTATTGGGATACAACCCAGAAGCTCCTTTCTGTACACGATAAACAAAGCCACCTGAAGTGACAGGATTGCCATCACTTGACCTACTCACAAGCCAACAGCACATCTAAGAGCCTTTTCTAATTTGCCCAAATCTTTCTTGGGCTATGGACACCCTGAACTGAGCACAAGGTTTTCAAAACAAATCCAGGTACCACCAAACAGGGCAGGATTACTACACCTTCCTTGTTCCGAGAAACCACAGCTGGGGTGCTCAAATTCCACGGACGTTTGAGTCCCGAGGTAAGTGTGTGCAGGAGAGGGGGAAGGCAGGGGCCGACAGGGGCTTTGATCTACTTACCGATCGAAGTGCTGGACTCCCGGAATGGGTCGTGATGGTTATTTTTCCACCTTACAAGGCTTGGGGAGCCCTGTGGAAACATTCACACGCACCCCAGGAAGCCAGCGCTTTGAAAGGTTAGTAGATCGAAGCTCCTGTTGCCCCCAGCAGTGGCATGATCCTGGGGACCGCGTTGCTGCCTTCCCCATCCCCCTTAAGGGAGGAAACAGGGCTTCTCAGGTTGGGGTGACATGACACCCCAATTTGAGAACCTCTGCCTTACAGAAGTCAGACAAACATTTTTTACTTCCTCTTCAGACTGTTAACAGCTGACATTATGCTTCAGTAATTCAAACAGCAGTCACTTCTGTCAGTGACAGGTGAAATAAAGCCTAATGAATTGTAACCTCTCAACATTTAACAGAAGTCTCTAACACTACCTTCTTGACAAGCGCTCAGGACAAACTTAAACATCAGCAACATGCAATCAGCCACAGCAACAGCAAACCAGCAATCTCTCTTCAGCACAAGGAAATTAAACCTTATCCATAAATACGCTGACCTTCACTAGCATACCTGATTTATGACCAATTATGGTGGAATATATAGCAGTGATGAAAGGTATCATCAACTAATCAGCAAAAGATTTTGGTAGGAAATTTTAACACATTTTAGTGATAGTGCACCAATGCATTTTTAAAACACATGGCTGACATTCACGCAACAAGAATACAAAGCTGTCAGGAAACTAATGGTTCTTGTGAGATGTATTCAAAGGACACTGCCAAAGACGAGGGGGAAATGTAATTGGGTCAAGGAGAAGTTGCTCCAGGAAACTGCCAGGAGTGCCAGAACTCAGTGCTCAATCTATCCAACTTTCCAGGGCTGATGTAGCCATGTCAAAGGGGTGTGCACTGCATCCTACAGTGGCGGTAGTCAGGGAGACTCCTCAAGGCAGAGGAACACTTGTTACCTTACCTTGAGCATGCACTGTGGCTGCATGCACTGTGGCTGCATCGGTGCTGGAACGTTGGATAGGACTGGGCCCTCTATGTTTTCCACTCTGGTCCAAAATAGGAAAAGGGATTACCATAGCCTCACAAAGATTGTGAAAACACTACATTGCTGCTGCACTTTCCAATTTAAGAGAAAGGAGAAGGAGTTGGAATAGTTCTGCATGTCCTTTTTGGTTAGGCAGTTAGAGAGGAGAGAGAACGGTCTCATATCTGCAAGGTGAGGATGCATCATGACTGCTATTTGGAATACGGCTCTGCCTGTACACAAACATACAGAATAGCTATTATGAGGGATAATGTTATTTAACATACAAATTTGCTTTATACCAAGGTCCACTTAGCCCAAAACTCTGTACTCTTACAGCAGGTCTCCAAGATCTCGGCAGGGGTCATTCCAAGCTCTTACCAAAGACAACAAGGATTCAGTCTGGGACATTCTAACGCTAAGCTTTGGCCCCCTGGCAGATGGTTTTCTGATGTCACAACCAGATGTTTGCTAATTAGAGCACAAAGCAGAAATTTTACTTGAAGCTCCTCAAGAGAAGAAGAGTGATGCTGGATTCAAGACAGATCAAGATCAGTAGCTAAATCCACTGAGTAGGTTCGTCTGATTTTTACATATTAACATTGAAAAATGGCCAATATAAAGTTAATGATTCTCACCTTAATAAAAGCTGCTCTCAATGTTTGAGCTGCAGACAGATTTACCCGTTCTAGCTGCAAGGAGAAGTTGAAAACGATCAGTTACACTAGTTTAAACAAAAAGATATAATCATTCACTGTCTTCCAAAACATCTCTGCTAACTAAGATAAGGCATATTTTTCCTCCTTCAGAAGAATAGGGATTTTTATCCTTTAGATCGGAAGTCTCCAAACTGGAGACGGCTGCAGATTAGAAACATGGTCCCCGGCTCAGATGGAGTTAACCGTTCTGTCAGGGAGCTGTTTGTTTCTGCTGTAGTGTGCCCCAAAACGACACTGCAGCCAGGCGCTTCCGCACTGAAGCACCCCAGCATGCCATGCGCCTGGATTTCCCCCTGTGGAAATGGAGAGTTCCCTCTGCAGACAGGCACCCCCGCGGAATGGAGCGTTCTGTTCACACAGGGGAAGGCGTCAGAGGTGTGCTGCATCTGGCCCGTGGGCCGTGGTTTGGCAACCGCTGCCTTAGATCAAAATTAAGGGCCAATTAACACAAAAACATGTGAACAGACGCAGCCATCATGAAGATATTTTTTTCCTTCTCAATAGCCACATGACAATATGATCCTCTAAATTAGCCCAAGATCCTAAAATTACTAAACATCACATTCTGATAGAATGTTCACTACTATGTTTTTAATAGAAAACAGTTGCCATTATTATTATTATTATTATTATTATTATTATTATTATTATTATTATTA
>JAJKFI010032950.1:0-29530 GCA_029204185.1 Lerista edwardsae | reverse complement strand
TATTATTATTATTATTATTATTATTATTATTATTATTATTATTATTAATTGAATTTATATTCCGCCTTTTTGCCCAAAGGCACTCAAGGAGGCATTACAATAAAAAAGCAATAAAAACAAAGTTTACATTAAAAAACAATTAAAAACAATGTTAAAATATAATTAAAAATTTAAAAACAGCACGCAACAAACCCCGTGGATCATAAGATTAATAAAGTTAAAGAGATATAGCCTGTCAACAGTTAAAAGCTTTTTGAAATAAAAAGGTCTTCAGCCCCCGCCGAAATGTTAACAACGAGAGGGCAGTTCTCAATTCGAAGGGGAGGGTATTCCAAAGTTGGGGGGCCACCACCGAGAAGGCCCTCTTCCTGGCCGCCACCCCTCTCACCTCTCCTGGTGGCGGCACAGTCAAAAGGGGCCCCTCCCAGATGATCTGAGAGTACGGGTAGGATTATATGGAAGAAGGCGGTCCCTCAAATACCCCAGGCCTGAGCCGTACAGGGCTTTAAAAGTCAAAACTAGCACCTTGAATTGGGCCCGGAACAGAACCGGCAGCCAGTGTAGTCGCCGAACTTTTGCAACAATTAGTTCGATGCAGATTGACAACAGATTAAAAAAATTTAAATGCACAGCGTGTTTTAAAAGAGAAGACCAACTACTGGAATATGGTTCTATAGCTTAGTCAGAACCTTGAAAAAAGTTTTTATACTAATATAATAAAAAATGTAATTTAAATAATTATAATTTATAATATTAACATATTAATTAATAATATTAATTTAATATTAAATCTGTAATTTGAATAGCCGATTGAATATTTGTATAATACTTTCTGAAAGATTACCAAAGACAGGCTGTACCACTCCCTGTATGGCTAAATAAATCCAAGTTTCAGTTTCTCAGATCTGCAAAATTTTCTTGGTTTGAAAATGTTTTAACCACAATAGTTATATAATGATACAGCAACTGCAAAAGCGTATCACAAGACATGGCCTTCTACTCTGAGCAGGCCTCCAACTGGGACACTAATTAAATCTATTGAGTTTACATTTCTGAAGCTAGCAGAATGCTGGAAGCATCCTGAGGGCTTAGACTTCCTGAAAAGAGTCAGAATTAAGGAACAAACTGGGGCAAATAGCTAAAGGTTACAGATGTAACTTCCAGGGAAAAAAGCCAAAAAAGATGGAAAGCAGAACTCATTAGAACTGTGAGCAGACTTGACACAAAACGTCTGTGTATCTACATAAATACATTTGTGTGTTATTTGACACTGAAGTTCACCTCTCATTTTCTAAGCACTGTAAATCCACCAACTAGATGACATGTTACCTCATTAAAAACAGGATACATAACGGCATAGAGGGGCATGGAAACCATAGAAGTGGTCTCTGCTTCATTCTTCATCTCTTCCATTGTCATCCTCATTCAAAGAGCCACTCTTGAAGAAAAAGGTTACTGAAGTAGTGGACTCTTCATTCACCGACAGGCTTCTTTTTCCTCGTTGTGACAGAGCGTTGTGAGCACTTTTAATATACGTCCCTGAAAGGGGGGGAAAAAGACTGTTACAAACAGTACTAGTTTTAAAACAAGTACTATCAATATTTTAAGGCACTGGCTTAGATACAATTTCCATTCAATGAATTCTATTCTAAGTAAATTTCCAAAGTCATTTAGGTGACAACTTGTATGTTAAGGCAATCCCCCAAAATTTCACAACTCCTTGTTCAGCTTCTTTCTTGAAAAGAGCAATGAACATGAAAAACGATGTCTTTAAAATGCTAAAGGTCAATCTTTTTTTTTTACTTTTTATAAATTATACTGCAAGTGTTCACCAGCACTTACTTAGAGATCTTAGTCATACATCTACAGCAGCCTTGCTTAAAAAGTGATGTAAGAGACCCAAAATGGCAATTAACACATACATGCCAGCATAAATGCCAAGTATATATATGCAGAACTGAGAGTTAGAACCGGAGTTGTAAAAAGCCATGAACTGTTCAAACTTTTGCCATGGCCCAAAACTGCCTTAAAGCAAACAGCTCTGTTTCCATATGGGGTGTGCCAGCGATGGCAGGCTTGATGGAAAAATAATGGTTCAAATAACTGAGCTTGGCCTGAAAGGTCCTCCACCCTACCCAACCCATTAAAGCTTAGAGAAGTAATCTAAACAGTAGACCTGAATTTCAAGTATTGGTAAGGAAATACATCAGCCATTTGTTTCACAAAGCACAAGAAATGTCACCTAAATAGAAACGCCACCAGTAACTAAAAAGCAGTGTGCAAATTACTACAAACCAGAAATTTTTTCAGCTGTGGGTATTTTGTGGCAGAGATAGTGTACTAAGTATACTAGTACTTAGTGTACTAAGTGTACTAAGAATAGTGTATTCTTCTATCTAGAAGAATAGCTCTCCATATCTTTACCTACTGTACCTGGGCACACAAGTGAGTTGCATTCATCATAAAATGAGCTACACTCACGTTTTCTTTTATTTATTTTTACTGCAAAGGAAAAAATGGCAGCAAAAGAGGAAGAAATGGGAAAAATGAAAGAACTGGGGAAAAAGTCCCATACTGGAAATGATGATAGCTCTGGGTTTGAAAGTCAGACTTTTTCAGTCTTTACTAAATTTCTACACACAGGTCTATAAAGGAGCTAGCCTACATTTTCTCTGTTTTAGTCAAGAAATTACTTCCCTTACCTTTTTATTTCCAACTATTTTAGTGGCACACATTTTGAAGCGAATTTCAGGTTTGCCTAATGAGGTATTGAACCGGAATACTAACTCACCCAAATACTGCATATGAATTAGGGATTTACTAAACTCTAAAGCATAAAATCGTAAAATGAACTGCACTTTGTGTCACCACAGCCCAATGCCCTATGAAGTTCGGATCAGAAGACAGTTAAAGACGATCCTTAAACGCCTGCCCTGCAATGTGATTTGGGGAGCCAAAATACTTTGCTTTTTGCTGTTCCTTACTCAACCACCCAAACCTGCAAGAAACAAGTTATATTTTCTGCTATTGGTTTCACTATGTTTATGCTTTCTAGGACAGGAAGCAGTCTGCCATTCTGTATTTCTACAAATGATCCCCAGAAAAATTGGGTCACATCAATGGACACCAGAGGACTTCCACGTACTTATCTCTTTTGAAGCAACTAAAGAGTTTGATATGCTAAGATGTCCATTTTCTGAAAATTAATGTATTTGAAAAACAAATGAACCTCCTTACTATAGGCATGTTAATAGTTTTGAAGTACTTTTTGTTAACTAGCTAACAAACTAGGAGAACTCTCTGCTTCTCTGGGGTGCTAACATAAGATGTGTTCAGATCACCAGTCATTCCTGATGTGCATGAACACAAAGTAACTTCTTGGTAACCCAAGGTAAACATGTTGACCCAAGCTACAGTGTGCAAGTCCACTTCACTGAGGGCCCTGAAGTTTGGTATCCCACCCAAGTAGCTGCATTGTGTAAAATCAATGCTTCATCGCAAATAATTCAGATAATAACCCATTCACTGGAAAAAAAAAAAGAAGAACTACTGCAGGCACAAAACAAAGGCCAAAAGCAAATCTGGTTTAACCCCCATGAAAATAAAGAAATGTGAATTATCAGATTTGCATGTAATGCTGCCCCCCAGTAGTTCTTAGGACACATTCAAGGATCAGCAATGAGAAGTCACTCTAAGAAAAGCTACTCTTGCAATGCGCAACTGCAGGCATGATCCCCATTCACAAGGGACGGCCCTGAAAGATATCCCAGAATCCTTTGCCTAACAGAGGATTCAGAAGCAGATATTTACAGGTTCTTTGGAAGATCGATTGACACAGAAAGAGTTCCCAGAGAGCAGAATGTTAACATAATACCGCAGCAGCTTTTGAGATAAAAGTAGCCATTTAAATGGGGGCTGTGTTCCTGGAAAACTGTGTGTACAAGACAATTAGGTGAAAACTGCCTTTCCCAATGGGAGTGGCCTAGGTTAAGGGAAAAGTTTTTTTAAATACTAATGTTGACAACTAATCACCAATGCCCAAAATAGCATTAGGGGGAGTTGAGAAGGGAGGCTACTGATGTCACGGGGGAGAAAGCAACGAGGGAAAATAAAGAGGCCGGTAAGGAAACAAGGCAGCGAGAGCCAGGAGGAGGCTGGGTAAGAGCGCAGAGATGCAGCAATTTGGAGATTACAATGTAAAGTTGGGTATGGAAGAAGAGGGATTCCTGGGATCTCACCAACTTCCTTACTTCTCAATGACAAAGGTCTGCAGTTTCTGGGCATCTTTCCAGAAAACCTTGCCTTTTTAATGTGGTACTTTACAGCTCCATAGTGCAAGGTGCCTTGGGAAGTGCCACATACTGCTAACCAAGGACCACAGATGGAGCACATGAGCAGCTGTAGCAGTTTTCTTAGAGGTGGGATTCACTTAGCTTCCTTCCTCATCAACTGTTCCATCCAAAGAGGGCGGAAGAGCAGATGTGATGTCAGGAGGAAGCTCTGTGGATGCATTTTCTTCCTCTTGTTTTTAATCTTCTGGCTTTAGAGGAGATTACTCATTAGCAACTAATTTGCACCTAATTGACTGACTTATTTCAAAAATGTGCAAATTAAGAGTATAAATCAAAAGCTACCAGTATGGAGTCTCCTTTAAGCTGAAAACAGTTATATGCCAGTGGTGAGATCACAGTCTCGGGACAACAGATAAGAGACTAACTTACCAGTATGTGCGATGGTCCACATGCAGCAATTTCTTCCCCGCCCCCAGACTGGATATTCTAGTCCAGAGGTTCCCAAAGTTTTATACATCAAAACCCATTTTATGCTCCGCAGTGGGTTGTGATGCAATGATCTGCCCCCAAAAGCCTTACCTGGAGTCCCTGGAGGCTATATCTGGGTCACGATGGCCAGCTGCGGGCCTCTATTGACCTCTGCAGGCTCCAGAATGCCTCCTGGATTTGACAGGAAGTCTCAGAAGTAAAAATGGAAGTCACTTTTGGTTCAATCTAGGAGGATTTTGGGGCCCATAGAGGCCAGAAGCAAGTTGGCATGATCCAAAAGCAGCCTCCAGGGACTCTAGGTAAGGCTTTGGGGGCAGATTTCAGCATTGTGTCACAATCCAACAGTGGGTTGCAAGCCACAGTTTGAGAAACGCTGTTCTAATCTGTTTAGCCCGGGGGGGGGGGGGGGCACGGGACACAAAGACTTGATCCATAGAGACTTCTACACAAGAACAAGCAGCTTCTGCTGCCTATGCCACATATGCTACATGATGGCCACCACGTTTGCTGAAACTCTGATGATCAACAGAAAGGCTGTTGATGTGCACCAACATTTTTGCCATAATCCAGTCCATCTGTAGCCCCTTTACAAAGGGAGTCTGGAACATGGGATGATCACTAACTGCCAGAGGCCATAAGACTATGCCACACATATTACTATGTGCCCAAATATCAATATTTGCAGTAAACTGCACTGTACTTCAGTGCAGTTTTTTAACTGCAAGCTGCTGTATGAAAAGCAAGGTATAAGTTTCAGGGCCAAATTAAAAAAAATCCTGAAATCTGCCAAACCATCTGCAGGTGATGCATGTTTTGATATGACACTGCAACTATAATATCCTCTCCTTTCTACTATCACCCTCATAAGCCTGTCCTACTCAAAGTTCTTCAAAAAGAACTCTCCAATATTGTAAAAACTTTTTTAGTTCAGTTTTATTAGCCCGCAAACTGAACCCTAGGGAAAACTCAAATTCCAATCAAGCAGTAATGCAAAAACTACTTTCACCCAGTAACAGAATAGGGTGTTTTGCTTCTCTCCCTTATGCCAGTGGCAGAGCACAGACATCAATTACTGTTGCTTTTCTTGTCTCCTGATTTAAGGGAACAAAAGGCAGTGATGGGGAGGGAACACAGAAAACCAACTCTTAAAGCAAGGCAGACTTTAAATAACCTCCAATGGAATACAGTACAGTGTTTTCCTAGCAAAGAGAGGGCAACTTTGGAAGATGATGTAGAATGAAACGTGTCTGGTTGCACTGCAATAAATTTAGCATACAGACAAAAGCTTAAGGGAAGCTACAACAAGGTAATTAACCTTGACCAATTTTATAACATTCTCTCAGCAAGCCACCAAGAGAATAGCAAATAGAAGCTGGCAGCTGTATATTTGGACAAGGGACAAACACATGACCAAGTCACACTGGCACACTAACTTCTAGACTTGGATTTTGACAAAGCAAAACTCATCCTTAGGAGTCAGAATTTCTGACAAGCGCCTACAGCAGAATTCAAGAGAAACTTTTGGCTCAAACATTGTACTGCCTTCTTCAAGGATCATTTAAGTAGTGATCTTTTCTCTCTCTTTTTAAAGCTTCTCTTAAAATCTAGTCTCCTAGAACATTTACGCTCTAACATTCTTAACATACAACACATGTCTACAAGCCGCATCTTCAATAGCAAGACAGAACCATAGCTAAGTAGAGAAAAATAAGTTTCAGACTCATGCAAACAGTATATAATAATGATCAGGACGAATGTTTACTTTTTCCAGCCACTATGTCACATTTAACAGTGACTAAAGCAAGGCTGTAAACAGTACAGTAGTTCTCAGCAGTGCAGAGCTAAAAATAATTCCAGATATTAGACACCACCACCACCAAATTTCTAGGCACCTCGACAACTGGAATTTTTCCCAGACCAGGCTGAAAAATCTGCAACAAGGAAGCTATTTAGCGCTTCCAAATTCATTGTTTTTTAGCTGTCACGATAATCTAAGTATTTCTGAGGGCTGAAACCAATTCCATATTGGAGAACAACAGGAGAAACTTCAAATTATAATGAGACAGTGTCCAGTGACAGAATGCAAGCCTCGCCAGGACTAATATTTCAAATTCTTAAGAGCCAGCATCAAATGTCTCGGTATTTGGGATTTTTCCAGCCTCCATTTGAGGATAACAATTGGAGAATAAAGAGGGAGGTGAATTCTGAAAGAGTACTGTTCTGCTCACTGCCAGCAAGTTGTTACATTCTGCCAACAGGTAAAATACAGCAAGTGCTCACAGATGAACAAAGAGATCACACCACGATATTCTAGATGTGCAATGCAGCTGTGTTAAGAGCTGGACCATCACAATATTCTAGTTGTGCAATGTAGCTCTGGGCAACTTCCAGGCCTCAGCTAAAGCTCCTGCAAGTCTCAGTCTCCACACATACCTGGGGATTGGGAGGAGGAAGAAATACCCATGCTCTCCATCAAGCATATACCAGGACTACGGAGAATTTCACACCTGAATGGGTGCAGATCCTCCTAAAAGAGGCTGCATTATCCAAAAAGCAAGTAGTCAAATTTAGCCTTCTAAACAAGCCATTTTCATTTTTCCTCTCATGGTACACCGACAAGGCACTCAAATTGTCGTGGCACACCATCTGTTTTTTGACAACTGACAAGACACAACTGCACTGCTAGTGGGGAACTCACATCCCCCAATTGCCTGACTAACAAATGACCCCCGCTTCCAAACTCCCATACCACACCTGCAGACTAATATGCCATGATACAGTGGCTAAAAATAGCTGTTCTAAAGAATATTAACAAATCTCACAACAGGTGAAATTAGCCTCTTCTGCTAAAAAGGGAAGTGCATAAAAATGTTTCTTTAGCCTAACAGAGCTCTAACACAAGTTATTCTAAACCAGGTGTAACCAACCTATGGCACAAGTGCCACTAGTGGCAGTCAGGCAGGGCACAATCTGATCTAGCTGTGGCTGAGGAGCCACACTCTGCAGCTCTTGCAAAAGGGTAGCTGGCTACCAACTCTGCCAAGAAACTGCATCCATCCCAAGCAGGGTTTAGAGGAGGAGCAGCTTCCAAAATGCTTTTGCACAGGGCCAAATATCCCCTCCATGGTTAGCAACTCCCATCTTCTTGGAGGACTCTTCAGGCTGCTGTGGCAACAACTGCAGGAACCAAAGAACGGGAAGAGCTCAGCCTGTGCCTAGAGCAGATGGACCGTTCCTGCCACCTGCATCTGTGCTACCACTGACAGCCTCCAGTGGGGCTGTGGGGTGGGGAGGATGGATGAAGTAGCAGAAGAGACAGAGGGCAGGTATTGGGAGTCACCAGAGTGGCACTTGAGGGGCTGGCACCTGCATGGCATCCCCTACCTAGAAAAGCTGCTGCACAGCAAGACTGGTGGAGGCATGCACCTATGTGGCCCCCCTCTTTTCCCGAGGAAGAATTCACCTGCTGCTTGTGGGTCAACTCAAAGAACTGAGCAGGAGCAATGGTGGAAGAGGTCCCTGCCCCCTTTTGCACCCACCACATGCAAGTCCTATTTTCTCCTTGTAGTGCCTAGAAAACAGGCTTGCTTTCCTCTTGCTGAGTTAGGGCTTCCACACTGCAAAATATAAGGAGAAAGAAACACACATATACGCATAAGAGAGTCTCTGAGCATATATAGAAACAAATTCTAGAGACAAAGAATAAATACAGCTAGCTTCTTCAATTATTAGTGAGCAAATCTTCCAAGGGTGAAAGAGGAAAGTGCCAAAACTGGCTTGAAGCTCAACATCAAAAAAAACTAAGATCATGGCAACCATTCCCATCACTTCCTGGCAAATAGAAGGGGAAGAAATGGAAGCAGTGACAGACTTTATTTTCCTGGGCTCCAAGATCACCGCAGATGGTGACTGCAGCCCTGAAATTAAAAGACGTTTACTTCTTGGGTGGAAAGCTATGGCGAACCTAGACAATAAAAAGCCGGGACATCACCCTGCCAACAAAGGTTCGCATAGTCAAAGCTATGGTTTTCCCAATAGCAATGTATGGCTGTGAGAGCTGGACCATAAGAAAGGCAGAGCGCCGAAGAATAGATGCTTTTGAATTATGGTGTTGGAGAAGACTCTTGAGAGTCCCCTGGATTGCAAGGAGATTAAATCGGTCAATCCTCCAGGAAGTCAAGCCTGATTGCTCCCTGGAAGGACAAATCTTGAAGCTCAAACTTTGGCCACCTCATGAGAAGAGAGGATTCTTTAGAAAAGACCCTCATGCTGGGAAAGATTGAAGGCAAAAGGAGAAGGGGGCAGCAGAGGATGAGATGGTTAGTGTCACTGAAGCAATGAACATGAAACTGGGCGAACTCCGGAAGCTAGTGGAGGACAGGGAGGCCTGGCGTGCTGTGGTCCATGGGGTCGCAAAGTCAGACATGACTTAGCGACTGAACAACAACAACAACAAATCTTCCAAATAGTACCACAGTATAAAGGGGACATTAATCCCTTTTCTGTGAGGTGGCAACTAATGTGTAAAATGCCTGAGGGCGAGTGGTCCTGTACTGATCACATCAATAGGGATGATATTCCGACTCCCCCAAGCATGGCTACCACACAAGCTGTAGAGGGCTGAATCAATGAAGTGTTAGCAAATGGCCAACCCCTCAGCACTTTCAAGTGACCCATGCAAGGTTCTCTACGTAAGAATGGTGTGTGGTATGGTGTGGGTTGGCCACCCCTGTCCTAAACAGAGGCACATGCAGGGCTGTTGAGAAACAAACGTCTCCCATTTTTACATAGAATACTTGCAAATGCTCTTCCACAACTTTCTGTTTGACAGTGTTAACTGTTTCTTTGAATAGTAACTACACTCGCTCCAGTGGCAATCTAACTTTCTACAATTAGTACCATATTTAACATTTCCCTACTTATTCCTTTTGACCTAGTTTAGTTTGATGTGCCACAGGGGAAAGATGCCACTACCTGCTCTTAATGTAGTCTACGTGAAGATGTTTTTTGCTAAAAATGCAAAGCCTGTCCTCCATCTGAGCCTTTAAAAGTCTGCAGAGAAAACGGTATTGGCTTGACATTTCAATCCCCTGTTACCAGAATTGCTAACATCTTCCCTTGATTTCTTTATGGAGTTATCTTTTCAGCCATAAGGGATATTTTTCTACTTAACTGAGATACTTCATCTTATCAAGAACACCACAGAATAACTCATCTGGCTTCAATACCCAGGGCAGGTACTGCCAAACCAAATCAGATCATAAGCTGGTTTTCCACTACTGACAGTGGCCAATTACAGATGCTAAGACGGTAGTAAGAGGGAACAATTTTCAGGAGAATTTCTTTCCCTCTACAGAATCATGCTATATGCATAAAAAAATCTACTGCAGTGCAGAGGACACCATGTCATATTTGGACCTAGAAGGCAATAGGTTAAATTCTAGCTTGAACACCAGCAGGTTCGCTTATTTCATATCTTTGTGCTTACCTGTAAACAGAGCAAGGACTTTTCCGATGGCATTCTGAACCCTATCACAGCTATAAAACTGGGGAGAGGGGCTTAACACTCTGCCTTCCTACCACAGCCCCAAATCTGGATGCTGCCATCACAGCTGCTATTTTCTTTAGAAAAAATCAATGCGAGCTTCTCCCCCAGCAGCTGCCGGGGGTGGGGTTCTGGATCAGGACCATGGCAGAAGCAGAGAGTTAATCCTCTCTCCTCCACATACAGATCCAAACAGATGCAAACTACTAAAGTATGCTATTAAAGTATGCTAGCCCTAATGTGATTAGGGTAATACTTAGTTTGACTCTTGGCTGAATTAACAGATATAGGCGTACCCCAGTATCCAGTGTCCTGGATCCCATGGATACTGGGACTCCTATTAAAAAAGATAGGGGAACATTAAGCAAATCTCTTTTCTTCACCTTGTTGCAGCAAAACCATTGCACAATGTACAATGGCATAATATTGGAGTCTTGTTCACAAACTGATGTTCTCCTATCTTTAATGTTTCCCTATTTTAAAAAGGTGTCCCCAGTATCCAGTTTCAGGGGTCCAGAATGGAACCCCAGCAGATACCCGGGCATGCTTGTACTGTTATTCACAGATGTTGAGCAGACTGGACTTAGTGCAAGGGTTGTAGGGTATTTGGTTCTAGCCACAATTCAAGAGATCCTTTTGACTACTACAGCAGGAGACACACTTATGACCGAGGTTGTTTGTGAACCACATTACAATATTATGTCCTTGTACACATCAATGGTAAGGCCACATCTGGAGTACTGCGTATAGTTCTGGTTGCCACATCTCAAAAAGGGCACAGTGGAATTAGAAAAGATGCAGAAGAAAGTGACCAAAATGATTACTGGGCTGGGGCACCTGCCCTATGAGGAAAGCGTTTAGGGCTCTTCAGTCTAGGAAAAAAAGGGCACCTCCAAACTATGGCCTGGGGGCCAAAGGGAGGACATGTCTGAGACATACAAAATAATTAAAGGGATGGATAGAGTGGAATGGGGTTTTTCCCCCCTCTCTCAACACCAGAACCAGGTGTTCAATCCAGGTGTTCAATCCATTAAAATTAAGTGTTAGGTGAGTTAGAACAGATAAAAGAATTTTTTTTATCCAGCTTGTAATTAATCTGTGGAACTCCTTGCCACAGGATATGGCGATGGCTTCTGGCTTAGATGCCATTAAAAAGAGATTAGACAGATTTCTATAAGGAAAGTCCACCACAAGGTTACAAGCCATTATGGATATGTGCAAGTAGGCTACCTCAGAATGCTAGCTGCAAGGGAGTTGCAACAGGATGAAGCTAGACTAAATGGGCCTTTGGCCTGATCCAATGGGGCTCTTCTTATGTTCTCCACAATAACGAATGAACATTAATGCATTTCCAGTGTATTAACAGTATACATTGTTAATCGGTAGTAGTAGTGCATTCTCTGTGGCAAGGGCACAGAAAAAAAGACCAGTAATAAATTAGTGTCGCTAAATTGTAGACTTCCCTTTTTTCAGAGTTTGTCAAAGTTTAAGCATCTTTTTGCAGTGATAGGACAGCTTTAATTCTTCAAGTGTCTGAATCTGAAATCAGCATGCACTCATTTTGGATGTGGAGGTTAACATTTAAAATGTGTTAACTGTTAATGTGTAGACATATCATATCATAATAAAATAAATATTTTCTTACAACTGGTCATGCTGTGTAGAACAAAGAAGTGTATGAGACCTAAGGGGCCACCTGTATTATGAGCAACACAATTCCCCATCTCACCTACCATAGCCACAAATATTCACATAGCAATTTGTTTTTTTATCTTCAGAAGATTGGTGTACATCAACTGATCTCTACATTCAAAAGCACAATTTCATGGACTCCTTAAAAAATAACCACTGCTAACTGAGTGAAGAAGCACTTTTTAAAATGATGACTCTTATATTTATGATGGGGAAGAGCACCTATCCCTATTCACCTTAGTACAGAGTGTAGTGGTAGTTTGCTGGTGTTTCTTCTGCTTCTTTTCAGACTATGAGCCCTTTCAAGTCATGGTATTTTACTTGTGTTTTGTAAACTTATTTGTGAACTTTTTTTGCTGTAAAAGTGGTATATAAATACGGATAGTAATAATACAAAGGTGATCGTTTGAAGGGTAAGCAGTCCTCCTTGCAGGTGCTGGAACACACATTTTTGCTGATAACAGAATAAAGTGATGAATGCAAATCTCTCTATTGCCAGTAAGCAATTTATTACAAAGGTCACTTCTGATACTGGCATTTGATTAGGACTAGCACTAGCAGTGCACAAAGAAAAAGATTAGAATGTGAATACTGTATCCATGGGTAGACCAGTGGTTCTCAGACGTTTGAACACCAGGACCCACTTTTTAGAATGACAATCTGTCCAGGACCCACCAGAAGTGATGTCATGGCTGGAAGTGTCGTCATTGTGACGCCAGAGCCTGCTGCTTTCCTGAGAACTCAGCAATAAGTTGGGTTATTTCTCATCCATTTTCCAATAGCAATCAGAAAGAAAAAAACCCTATTTACACAAGCAAAACAACCACACAGCCCTTTCCCTTTCCAGCATCCCATATTTTCAATATGGCAGCTCTAGATGCTTCACAACCCACAGTTTGGGAACCATGGGGCTAGACCTTAGCAAGGCAATATCTCAGATGGAAGATTTCACATCTGTTAGCTTAATTTTTTAGGTCTCACTAATATACAGAAAGTGAAAGAGCACATGTAGCATTCTTTTTTTTTTTTCATTTAAGTCTATGAGCTAATTACTAATAGTGTCATTTTCTGTTTTTCATATATGTGACCAGAAGCTAGAAAAGAATCCTGGTGGCTCAAGAATGACTGCCTCCAAACATGCAACAAGTGTTGATATTTGAAGGCTTTTAAAAAATGCATGTGCACATGTGTACACACACACACACAAAAATACAAGAGGTGCTATCAGTATAAGAATGCAGAATTTTAACAACAGAGCCCTAAGCCTACTTATACTTCAACTGGAGCTTAACTCACATCTGCTATGAATAGCTGCAACCAGGATACTAATCAGGGTAAAGTCACTTAGAGATTGGACATCACAACATTATACCAGTAAGCATCAAAAGATTAACCCATTTTCCAAACCTAGCAACAGGGTGAATGTGAGACAACTACAGGTGAGTCCCCATATTTGATAATTCAATTAACTGTGGATCCGGGGATGGGTGTGCGCATGCGCATTAATGTAGTTTAAAACCTTACTTGGTTGAAAATAACTTCCTTATACAGGTCACTAAAAGCATTCAAGTTCCCCCATTTCTTCAGTTTCCATATCTACAGGGGGCCCTGAAACAGATCATTTTCCATTACCACCCTCAAAGAGGGTGACCAGATCTTACAACCATACAGGAGGACACAGCATCCCAAAATGCAGCATGTTTTAAGAAAAATGTAGGACATTCCAAAGTAAAAGCTAAAAATATTAATACATATCGGGGGCCTCCAAGGTCCGGCCCACAGGCTGGATCCAGTATATAGTGGAAAGCCGTTCCTGCTGTGAGCAGCACTGAGTGTTACTGCTTCTAATGCCACTCACACTGCCCAGAGACACACTCTGGGCAATTGTGTCTTTCCTGAAATCCAGGTGACCAGTCTGCTGGGGTGAGTGATGATAGATGCAACTGCCCAGAGCTTCTTTCTAGGCAGCATGACGGAACACTAGCTGAAACAACTTTCCCCATACACAGCAGTCCGCAGTTTGGAGATCGCCAATATATATTGCTGTTGGGGTGTCTTGTCCTCCTTTATGTTTACCCAAGCAACCCACACACTCTTTCCCCCAGGACTAAAATATAGGACATATTCTGGAAAAGGACAGCTCAAGCTCCACGGCCTTTCATAAATCTGTCCACCAACCCTCCTATGAATCCATATTCCCTTCTGCATAAATAAACTAGCTCGTCATGGCACATATGAACCAAAATACTACACAAGGCGCCTACAAGCTATGGCCTGGGGGCCAAATCCAATGCCCTGAAATATTTTATCCAGGCCATGGCATGGAGGTGGGGAAACCTTAACATTCCTGCTTGCAGTAACCTGTGGACACACTAGGTAACTAGGCAGAGCCTTGTGCTGAGTAGATCCTTCTGCAAAAGATTGCCCCAGTAGGTTCTGCGACAATTCCCTTATTCTCACAGGCGCAAAACCTTCTGGGGCAATATTCTGTGGAAGCATCTCCCTGATGCAAGGCTCTGCAGTTACCTGGTGCATCAACAGGTTGCTGCAGACTAGAATGTTCAACGCTTCCCCATCACTGTGCCCACACGCCTAGCTTCCCAGACATAATTGTCCCAGGCAGTCTGCTCACCCTCATTCTGCCAAAGTGCTGCTGCTTACTGAGTTCCCCGAGCAGAAAAAGCCCAGTCCCAGCAGCAGTGAGGGAAGTGGCGGAGTCAGTGACCAAGCCAGCACTTCACTACCTCACTTAGTGAAATGAAATTCTGTTTTGATTCAAAGACTTTGAGAGCCTTGCGCACCGACAGGGAAGTGGCCAAAGCAAGGGAGGGAGAAGACAGAGGGTCTGAGGCTGTAACTTATGTGACAAAATAAAATAAACTATGCAAAGATGTTCTGTCATTGTTAACTTTTTTGTTAAGCGGGAAATAAATAAAACACAGGTGTGCCCCAGTACCCACCGATTCGGTGTCCAGTTTCAGTTATCCACAGATATCATGGATATGGGGTGCCTATTAAAAAGATAGGGAAACATTAAACAAATCTCTTTTTTACCTTGTTGCAGCAAAACCACTGATGTTCCCCTGTCTTTAAAAAGGCATCCCCAGTATCCACTGTTTCAGGTATCGGGCAGGAGGTCCGGAATGCAACCCCAGTGGATACTGGGGCATTCCTATAACAATGCTCTCTGTGTAGCAAAATACACGCAACCTGCTGACATGTGTATCCAGTAAAAAGGTGACATGTATGCTGTGGGGTGGAAAGGTTAGTATTTGTAACATCCTATCATGCCAATTACAAGCAAGATCCAAGTAAAATTTATTCATTTAAATTTAATTCATTTTAATTAATTAAATTTAATCATTTTATCTGAAACTGATTTTTACAGCCACTGAACATGTGTAAAATGTACGTGTGGCCCTCATACTGAAAAGTTTGGAGACCCCTGTACTCGGAGGCGGATCTAAGGGGGGGCAAATCTGTAAGTTTTGCAAGAAGCCTTACCCTGTCATGTAAATCCCTCCTCTCCCTTGCTGCTGCAGCCAGTAAGCAACGCCAAGATGTTGCTGTTCCCTGTGAGGATTGGCTAGAACAGTGCAGGAGAGGAGTGTTTTCCACTGCAAGGTAAGGCTTCTTGCAAAACTTACAGATTTGCCCCCCCTTAGATCCGCCTCTGCCTGTACTACGCCCAAGCCTTGCCAACTTTACACAACAGATGAGTACTGTCCCACCACAGGATACGGGATGAGAACCGCATGACTGATTCCCTGCACACATTAAACTGGGTATCAAAAGAAGAGGTTGAACATACCGTATCAGAGACATCTAGCTTTCTATGGGTACAGATCTCTGCTCCCATGCGTACGCTTACCCATGGCACTCACCCACTTTGCATGCTGGCTTAATTTAGGAACTGTTTTACTGCTTCATCTACTGCAGTGGCTCTCAAACACTTTTGCACTGGGATCCACTTTTTAGAATGACAACCTGTCTGGGATCCACTAGAACTGATGCTATGGCCAGAAGTGCCGTCACTATGACGCCAGAGGCTATTGCTTTCCTGAGACTGCAGCAATTGGTTCTTTCTCAGCCATTTTCCAATCACAAAGTAAACCAGAAAGAAATAAAAAGCCTATTTACAACCTTGACCCAAGCAAAACAACTACAAAGCTTTCCAGGGTCCCATCTTCCCACATTTTCAATGATGGCGGCACTAGGTGCTACGTGACCAACCTGAAATTGGCTCAAGTCCCACCTAGTGGGCCCCAACGCACAGACTGAGAAACACTGACCTACTGATTAGTGTTGATAAGGCCAAAGTCTACCTCTCCTCCTATACTAAGCATTCACCTACCAGACAGGTGCCCCAGCCCCCAGTGTGAATGTGCGATGCCTTTTTGACACATCTCCGCCACCACATCCTCAGCCCCTCCTCCTCTTCTCAGTGCACTCCCTCCCCACATGCAGTTTTGCTGTCCCAGGGCAAGAGCCACCCTGCCAGCAACCCCATAATGGAGGTCATATGTATGGGTAGGGTTACCAGATCCAAACTGGCACAGAGGGCCTCTACCTTTAGCCATTGTATAGCAGAAGGAATCTTAGCAGGTGCACCTTTCGAAACTTTTCCATGATGAGCTGCACCTGCCCGAATTCCCCCTGATTAAAGGTTTGGGCACGCTGTTCCAGTTCGGGTCTGCTAACCCTATGTAGGGGTCCGGTCCTCCCTGCCTCCTCCCTCCACAGTGGAAACGACGGGCTCCCACCAACGCTTCCGCCTCAACACGCTAGACCTGCCAGTCCAGCCCTCGTCCCGGCAGTCCCTCCCACCGGGAGCCCCAGGGAAAGCAGCGGCCCTGCCCTCTCCCGGCCACGGGGGTGGGAGGCCCCTTGCTCCTGCCCGCTGCCTCCGCGGCACTAGGCCCCTGCCCTGCCTGACGCCGAGCCCAGCCCGCCCAATTCCCGAAGCCCTTTTACGCCCGTCTGACGGCGTAACCTCTGCGGCGCGAGCAGGCCCTGCGCAAAGCGACGAGTGACCCCTGCGGCCATCGCCCGGGCGACCCCGCCATCAACGCACCAATACGCTGCCCGGCCTTACCTCCCCTCCCAGCCCACCCTCCCACCGGGGCTCCCGAGTGGGCTCCGCCGACACCGCCTCTGCCTTCGCCGCTGCCGGAAGCGCCCTCCTCTCGCCAGCCGCCACCGCTGCGCCCGTCGTTACCACACACCCAGGCGTTGTCCGGAACTAGCCGGCGACCGCGCCGACCCATGGGACCTGTAGTCCTGCTCCCGAAAAAACTACAGCTCCCGAGAAGCACCGGGGCAGCGGAGCCGCCTGACAAGCAGAGGGAGAGGAGGCGCCAGATAGAGGGGGAGGGCGCGGGTGGGAGAGCAGACCAATCGGAGCGCGGCGTCGGAGAAGAAGGCGGGGCGTTACCCATATGAGGGAAAGAATGGGCTGGGACCGGTGGGAGGGGAGAGGCGGAGGGGGAACTATTCTAGGCGCTGCAAGACGCCAGAGAAACAATCCCCGAGGTGGTGCTCCCGTTTGTTGCTCCTGTCGCTGCTGTGTTGCTTCTGCAGCTCCGGCAAAGGGAGCAGCCGGTCCCCCTGCAAGGCTAACCAGGGCTGCAGCAGCACCTGCGCCCTCAGCATCACTCATCAAAGGGGCTTGGAGGGCAGGTAAGCACCAGCAGCCGACACTTCTGCGATAGCGCAGCTTGCTCGCGTGTAGTCCGCGGCTGCGGGGCGGGACGGCACTTCGCCCGATCGAATACTGTTCTTACTCGCGTCCAAAAGAAAAAAAAAAAAGTGGGGTCATTAATTTAAGGTTCAGTTGTATATCGCAGTGTTATGGGGTGCTTTGCATTTTTGTTTTTCTCTTTTCAAAGAGGGTCTCATAAAAAAGGGGGGAGGGGGTTGTAGCGGATGCCAGTTGTTTCAGCAAAACGAGTTTCAACCCCTTCCCATTTATCCTAGAATAGTCTCTCTGTTTCATCAGACGCGATGTAAAAAATCTCATTGAAACAGTTCACGTTTGAGAATGACCATTTACTATTTCCTCCCCTGCTGCTAGATACCTAGTCGGGTAGGTTGTTGCATTCCCCTCCCCCTTTTACTAGGTGTTGCAACTGGATCGCTTTTAAAAGAAAGTCAGTATTTTTTTTTTTATTTTTCTGTGTTGGGGGTTTAGTAAATACCTGACTTCAGTGACTTATTAGGAAGAAATACTTATTTTACTTGAGAAAAATCTATGTTGACTGTACTGTCATTTTCCCTGATGCACATGTGCCTTTTGTGGGAGACAGTGCTGCCTTTGGTGTAAGTGATGCTCAGAACTTAACAATGTAAGCTCTTAAGAATAAGAAGTAGCATTTGGCTCGCGCTCTCTCTCTCTCTCTCTCTCTCTCTCTCTCTCTCTCTCTCTCTCTCTCTCTCTCTCTCTGTGTGTGTGTCCTATTGTCTCTAAAATATATGGTTACCCAAGAGTTGACATCGTTTCAGCATCTATCGTATCATTTTGATGCTCATTTTGTATTGCTTTTTGTATAGATCAGTGTTTGTGTGTGTGTGTGTGTGTTTTTAAAGAGCTATATTTGAAATAACTTGAAAGTTTTGTAAAGAATGTCTGCTCTTGTAAAATGATCACCAGCCTTTAGACTCTGTGTGTCTATTAGCTCCACGTCTATTAGCCCAGCCTGAAATCCTTATAAAGAAGTCAATGAGAATTTTGTCATTGGACTTGAATGGGTCACTATCAAGTATTTCCCAGCTGCCTTAAAAGAAAATTACATCTCGAGCTCTATAGTAAATGATTTTCTCAAGAATAGAAATAGAGATATTGTTAGTAATTTGAAAGAACAAAAGCATCCCCTTTCAGAAGATGCATGCATTTGGATTTACAAAGCCACTGAGATGGTCATCCTCTGCACACTTACTGGGGAGGAAATCTCATTGGATTTAGTGAAATTTGCTTTTTTTAAAACATGCATTGAATTAGGCTGCATGATGAGGTAGTTAGATTTGCAAGTTCCTGTCCTGGAGATAGTTATTTGAAGGTACATAGTGTTTAGTGAGAGTTATTCCCAAGTAAGTGTGCACAAAAGCCTTATAGCACAATTCTGTGCATGTTTACTCAGGAGTAAGTCCCACCATGTTCAGGTGATAGTGAATAGGATTGCCGCCTTAAGCTGCAATCCTATATACACTTTCTTGGGGATGAGACCTATTGAATGCAAAGGGGAATACTTTCAATTAAATATGTGTAAGATTGCACTAATAACCTGATTTGTTCCTATTCATTTTTGGGACTAATTTACACTGTGTTTTCAACTGTATAATCAGCTTCCTTTTAAACATAATATGTGTCCCTTTCACTTATAAACATCATGTTTGATAAAAGCTCCATATGTTTCATGCTTCATTTGTTTTTGTGTTAGTGTTTAAAACCAAATAAAATATCAAAGCTCTTCTATATTGTGGAAAATGATTGAAACTATCAACCATGTTACAACCATGTTACTCTTTGTTGTCATCCAAAAGCACAGCTTTTACCTTATGAATCTCTGCACCGTGAGAATAAGGCAACATTATACAGCACAATCCTATGCATGTTAACAGACATAGGGCTCACTGTATTCATTGGGGCTTGCATCCCTGTATAGATGATTGCAGCCATAGTGTGTAGCACTAGCCACTACTTTTCCTGGTTGACCCAGGGAAAAATAGCAACAAGAATGCCATGAAATCCATTTGCCCAAGAATGTGTAGACTCTTTAGTGAGTCAATCTTCACATTTCTCCAAATTCTGATCACAAATGGTGGAATTGGATCTAAAAAATAGTGTGATGGGGTGCTACCTCAAATACTATACAGTAGTAGGCAAACTGCATAGAAATACACAGTCTGGAAACAGTGTGAAATTTCTGAATGCCAGCATTGCATTTGTAGAGGTGGTGTTGGGAAAAAAACCCCAATTCAAATTTTCTGTAAGTTTTGAGGTGTAGGTGAAAACCAGAAAAACCACACGCTAGGATTTTCTTAACCCTGACAATTTATTCCGGAGTTGGATTGCTACAAAAAAACAATATTATCTAGGTTACTGGGGTCTACAGAGCTGCAATGGAATAAAAGCTTAATTGGGATTTTCTTTTAATACCTATGAAATATATAAAGCTCCTATAAAATAAATAGGCTAATCATAGGCAAGTTTACTTAGATGTAAACGCTGTGAAATTCCAGTGAAATGCTTATTGTTGTACAAAAGTATGCCTGTGAATTACCTCTCGCATTCTGTGGGATTACTTGTTATTGATCCACGAATTTCATCTTTCCCATCTTGAGCATTTCTGCCAGCACATTTGTTTGCAGTGTCCAAATAGCTTTGTTGCTACAAGAATACGACAGGAAGCGTGTGTGGGTGCAGTGGACCATATGGATGGTTCCAAGCATGCGTCTGCTTGGCTTGAAAGATGTTAAGATTGTGCTGTCATTTATACTTGTTGCTTAGGCTGTATGTTCTTGTTGCATCCTGACAGCTGGAGTGTGAATCGCCCACATTCCAACAGCATGGCGAGTTTCTTTTAACTTGGTTTTATTCTCGGCCCCTATTTTGTCTGTCCTTCGGCCAACAGCAGCCAACCCAGTGGTGTCATTCCAATGATTTAGGAACAGGAACTCACTTTTGATTGGCACTTGTCGGGAACCCGGAACCAGCCATGGAGCCCGTTAGGATCTGGAACGCCCGTTCTGGTCCGTTCCCCCTGAATGACATCACTGCCTTTGCCCCCCTAGGAATCTGGAGTTGCTCCCTTTAACCCTCTGAGTGCCGGCCAACCAAGAAGAAAAGCTCTTTGCAGAGGAATTGGGGGGGGGGGAGGGAGAGTGAAGTGGGCGGAGTCAGCCCTAATTTTAACTAGTGGAACTTAGTTCCCCCGCGTTCCCCCTGCATGACATCACTGAGCCAACCTTGTGTGGAAGCAGGTTTCCATGCAGAAATGGCGCTATAGTCATCTTACAAGACTGCTGAAGTCTGGACGCAGCCAGCAATTGGGGGCCGAAACCACAAGTGTCGTCCTTTCAAATTCCAGTCGCTTTTATTACATTTACGCACATTTGGAACGGCGCCCTGAGCAAAAGCATGCTGTTTGTGTGGACCCTGGTTGTTGGAAACGTGCCATAAGACAAGTTCGTGCCAGCCTAGGACGCATTGGGTCGACGCAAGGACTTGCACCAACTAGCCATGCTGCGGACAGGAGCAAGAGGGTGGGGGAAGAGAGGAGGGGGTGGAGGGAGAGTGGCCCTGGGGGTGGGGCATCCTGGGGAAGGGGGGAAAGAGTCAAGATCTGGACATTATACCAGATCCTAAGCCCTGACCGTGATCTGGGCCACTGTTGGCTTCTCGGACTTGATCCTGCTATTTAGCAGGCTCAGGTTCAAATAGTCTCAACATGCCTGCTCAGGATGCCTGGTGCTTACTCCAGGGTAAAGGGGACAAATGTCCCCTTTCTCCGTGGTGAGCACCAGCTGCCTTCTACCCTGGGAAGGCTTTCAGCACAGACCAGCCGGACTGCCTGCTCCTGTGCAGGTTAGGATTGCAAGTCCTGAATAGCTGGAATGGACCAGGACACTTCAAGGCATTATCTGCTCGCATGATCTTGCGCATTTGCTGTGGATCCAGCTATGAAGCCTTGCCCTGTAACTCGCCAATCCCTGAGGGTCAGGACATGCAAGAGGACCTTTTCTGGGATCATACCTGAACTTTGCAGTTCCAGTCCTAGGGAGGCTCACTGTGCCCCTTCTCTGACAACATTTTGCCATATAGCGAACACTTTCCTCTTCTGAAAAGCATTTTGTGATTTTGATTGGTCTTTTGTTGTTTGAAATCTCCTGTATGGAAAGGTATTGCTAATGTTTTGTGTACTTAGTCATTGATGTTTTGTTTTCAGTGTTGTCGTGAGCCACCTCGACCCTATTTAATTTTTATTTTTTTTGTTTTGAAGAATTTATTCCCTGCCTTTCCCATGCCAAACCAAATGCCCAAGGCGGCTTACGTGGGCAGGCTAGTCTAAACCACCATTTCTCAATGGGGTTTTTACACATATACAGTACTCTGCGATTCACCGAATACTCAGTCTCAGATGTAGCCTTCACAGTGTGGCTCTCTCCTCTGGCCACGTAACATCGAGCTTCAGCAGGTGATCGTAAGTCCAGCCTGGACAGGTCCTCAAGGTTGGACTCCGTCCTTTTGCCGGCTGGCCTTCTCACAACATCCCCGCACTGGCTAATCAGGTCCACAGTGACTCCGTTCTGCCACAGCAGGTACTGCAGCTTGTCCCAGCCTGGCATTCTGTCTCCCATCCAAAAATAGACCACGGATTCTTTTGCTTAGCTTCAGGCAGTACCAGCAGCTCAACCATCAGCCCACCCTGCCTGCCTAATGGAAAGATGAATGGCATTGACAGGCAGGGAATGTTACTTTGTGGTAGAGCACATGCTAAAGGTCTCATACGCCTGGCTTCACGTACCCCTGGCTTCTCCAGGTAGGTCTGGGAGTGAGCCCTGCCTTAAACCTTCAAGAGCTTCTGCCAGTATAGATACGATTTAGGGCACAATCCTAACCAACTTTCCAGCACAGGGGTGAGGGCACTGCAGCTCTGAGGCAAGGGAACAAGCAATCCCTTACCTTGAGGAGGCCTCCGTGACCACTATTCCTCTGCAGGATGCAGCATGTACCTCATTGGCACAGCTAGGTTCGTGCTGGAAGGTTGGTTAGGATTGCGCCCTTAGATACGTGGACCCAGTGATGTCATGCAGGGGGTACGCGGGGGTACGCGAGTACCGGTTTCTAGGATTACGGCTGGCCCCGCCCATTCGCCCACCCATTCGTCGACTCCACCCCCTGCAATGTTTGAATTTCCTGCACATTTGAGTTGCCTGCACGTTCTCAGAGCCAGGCAGGCAGGCAGGCAGCGAGCGGAGCCTTTCCTTTCCTTGCCACTGAAAAATGAGTTGCTCTGGGGTTTTAACATGATGCCAGGCCTCCTTAACATGTTCTGGGGGTGCTGTGGAATACAGTTGCAACTGTTGGGTCAGTTTAAAATCATCTGAGGCCTCAAAAAGGGCTTTTTTCATGTCCCTTCCTGCCACGACATCACTTCCGGCTTATGACGTCACTTCCGGTGGGCGGGTCCCAACACGGGCCAATCAAAAGTGAGTACCTGTTCTTAAATCATTTAGATGACACCACTGCGTGGACCCATCTGATCTGGCACAGTGATAACGTAGTAGCTCTATATGTTAAGTACTCTCCTAGATGGGAATATACAGCAACCCTGCTGATGGCACCCTGAGAGCCTCAGTGGATGCTTCCCCTTCTGCGGTCCTTCTGCAGCATCTTGAATCAGAATAATGGATGCTCAGCATCGTCCTCCTTTCTGTCCCACTTCATCCCTATGATGAAGTGGGCCCTTTATAAAACCCACGGTACAATCAATTAGAGCTGACACCCAATTAAACCAAACTTAGTTGATTAATTGTATGTGTTTTAAAGTGGTTAATTGGTTAATCAAATTTGCACACATTTGCATATGAAGAAAACATGAGCGCAGTTGAGAAATCCTCACGTGCGGCCCCAATCCTGAACTCTGGTGCCGCAGTGAGGTACGGTGGCGCTGAAATGACAGCTGAAATGACAGCCGGCGGGGCCAGAGCAGCCTCTGGCGTCTTCTCAGGGGTAAGGGAACCACTGATCACAATGGGTCTTCTCAGATCTGCCCCTGCTAACTAAAGGTAAAGGCTTCCCCACGACCGAATGGTCTAGTCGTGACCGACTGTAGGGGGGCGGTGCTCATCTCCGTTTCTAAGCCTGTAGAGCTGGCATTTGTCCAAGGACAAGCTTCCGTGGTCATGTGGCCGGCATGACTCTACGCCGTAGCACACGGAACGCCATTACCGTCCCACCTGTTTATCTACTCACATTTTTACATGCTTTCGAACTGCTAGGTTGGCAGGAGCTGAGACAAGCAACGGGAGCTCACTCGGTCGCATGGTCTCGAACTCCCAACTCTCCGGTCAGAAAGCCTGGCAGCAGCGGTTTAACCTGCAGCGCCACCACATCCCTAAATAGCTGCACCTGAATAGCAGGTGCAGAACTGAGGAGGCTCGGGAGGGCACACAAGATTTGGCAGTAGGCTTTGCCACCATTCCCGCCACCCTTGCCCCGATCTGCCCACTGTCCTACCCTCCCTCCGCCCAGTTCTGTCCCATGCCCACTGTCCCCCACCCTGAAAAGCCTCTCTGCTGCCTGGTGGGCACGCTCACTGTCCAGCACTCCCATGGTTCATCCATCCAGCACTGAGCCCCAGTGCCAACTGGCGCTGGACTCTCCACCAGCTCTGGGTGTCTGCCACTGGTGGGAAAGTGCTTTACGGCACTTATGCAGCACCAGTGGTGGAACCGCACCACCGATACTAGGAAGAATAGGATCGGGCCCTAGTTTTGTTTTGAACGGCCGATGTGTTCATGTTTTGCCATAGGCACTCCCTGAGAGGAGGCATTCCCCTTTCTTCTCTTTCACAACCAAGTGGATGCCTCTTCCATGATGGCACCCCCCTGCTGTCTTTATGGGGTCGTTTCTATCAAGAAAAATTAAACTCCTTTAAATCCTGCTTGGCTAAGAGGTGGGTGCCTTCTAATGGATCGGAAGGGTTCAATTTATTGATTTAGCTTAATAATACAGCACCATCAACATGCAAAGTGCTTTCACAAAAAGCGCCGTAGGAAGCTTAAAGGTAAAGGTTTCCCCACGACCGAATGGTCTAGTCGTGGTGCTCATCTCCGTTTCAAAGCCTGTAGAGCCAGCGTTTTTTGTCCGATCATGTGGCCAGCATGACTCTACGCCGTAGCGCACGTAACGCCGTTACCTTCCCACCAAAGTGGTCCCTATTTATCTACTTGCATTTTTTTTAGGTGCTTTCGAACTGCTAGGTTGGCAGGAGCTGGGACAAGCAACGGGAGCTCACTCCGTCACGCAGTCTCGAACTCCCAACCTTGCGATTGAAAGCCCAGCAACAGCGGATTAACTCACTGCGCCACCACGTCCCTATGTAGGAAGCTTACAGATCATATAATTGGGGCCCAATCCTATCCAATTTTCCAGCACCGATGCAGCCTTTCCAATGGGGCATATGCTATATCCTGCCATGGGGAGGGGGAATCACAGATTTGTTCCCTTCCCTTGGGGCTGCATTGGCGCTGGAAAGTTGATTAGGATTGGGTCCGCAATTGGTTAAGTGCTGCAGCTTTTCAGGATAAACCTGTTAGCCTCTCGGTTGTCAACAGCTCTCTCTATCTCTGCTGCAACAGGTTAACATGGCTCTTCTGGGATTTCAAACAAGATGTTCCACAATACGACTCGCAGTGAGGCAGAGATTTATGATGCTGTTTATCTGTCATTTCAGGGGGTCCAAAGAGCCCCTTAGGCACACTGAATGAAACACTTGAACAGGCACAGTTTTCCTCCCCTCTGTTGCAACTTCCTGGAGCTGTATTGGACTTTGCATCTGATTTGCATCTCAATCTGCATTGAGAGTGGTTAACAGAGGAAGGAAATTATAATACCCCATATGTGGAAAAAGAGACATGGTGGTGCTGCGGGTGAAACCGCTGCTGCTGAACTTGCTGACCGGAAGGTTGGCAGTTCGAGACCCCCCGTTGAGCTCCCGTTCAACGGGACCCCCCAATGAGCTCCCGTTGCTTGTTCCAGCTCCTGCCAACCTAGCAGTTCAAAAGCATGTAAAAATGCAAGTAGATAAATAGATACCGCTTTAGTGGGAAGGTAACGGCATTCTGTGTGCCTTGGCATATAGTCATGCCAGCCACATGACCCACAGAAACTTGTCCTCAGGACAAACTCCGCCTTTTTGGCTTAGAAATGGAGATGAGCACTGCCCCCTACAGCCGGTCATGACTAGACCATTCAGTCATAGGGAAACCTTTACCTTTATATGTGGAAAACATCCCGAAGATGCTTACCTGATACCAATGTTGATGTCTTTTTGGTGCCAGTTGAGCAGCTCTTAATTTGTCCCGGCATTATAGCATGTGGTGCAACTGTTTCACATTTTTATCTATCACCCTCAGGTCATTGCCTCTTCTGTTACAGTTGGCATTGCTTGAACTTTTATTGTGTTTTAATTGCTTAACGTATAGGCAGTCCTGATGGGTCATACTGACCACTTTCAAATAAATGTAAATGCATTGGCTCCTGTTGAGTGTTGGTAAGCACATGGTTCTGGATGCATGAAAGGACAAAACTCCTGGGGTAGTGGGAGAAAACTACTGGGAGAATGGTCAGTGGTTCTCAAATTTTTTTGCACTAGGACCCACTTCTTTGAATGACAATCTGTCTGGTACCCACTGGAAGTGATGTAATGGGCAGAAGTGCCGTCATCGTGATTCCAGAGCCTTCTGCTTTCCTGAGAGTGCGACAATAAGTTATTTCCCAGTCATATTCCAATAGCAAAGTGAATCAGGAAAAAAAAAATCCTATTTACAATCTTGACACAATCAAAACAACCACACAGCTCTTCCCCTTTCCAGCATTTCAGCATCCCATATTTTCAATATGGCTGCTCTAGGTGTTTCGCGACCCACCTGAAACTGGCTTGGGACTCACTGGTGGATCCTCACCCACAGTTTGGGAACCACTGAAACTGAGGTAGCATTCGGTTAATCATCTCTTGGGAACTTTTTTTGTTTCCCTGCTTGTATTTTCATCTCCTTGCCAACCTTTGCCAATCACCCCCCTTTTTGTTGTATCCTCTTTTTTTTTTTTTTTTTAGGAAGTGCCTTGCTTTGATCTCTTTGCACATGTGCACATCCTTCTTTTTCAGTGCTTTGTTCCTTTGGTCCTTTAATAAGCTCCCCCTTTTCCTTTGCAACATCCCCTCTTCCCATATTTTCAATATGGTGGTTCGCAACCCAGCTGACATTGGCTCACGATCCACTGGTGGGTCGTGACCCATAGTTGGGGAACCAATGGTATAAAGCGTAAGAACAGAAGAAGAGCCCTGCTGGATCAGGCCAAAGGCCTATCTAGTCCAGCTTCCTGTATCTCACAGTGGCCCCACCAGGTGCCCCAGGGAGGCACAAGACACAAGATGCTTGCATCCTGTTGCCACTCCCTTGCACCCGGTACTCTGAAATAGCCTACTACTAATGTGAGGAGGTTGCACAATCCATCATGGCCTATAGCCCACGATGGACTTTTCTTCCAGAAATCTGTCCAATCCCCTCTTAAAGGCATCTAGATCAGATGCCATCACCACCTCCTGTGGCAAAGAGTTCCACAGATTAACTACCCGCTGGGTAAAAAAGTACTTCCTTTTATCTGTTTTAACTCTCCCAACCCTCAGTTTTAGCGGATGCCCCCTGGTTCTGGTGTTTTAAGAGAGGGAAAAGAATATCCCTCTATCGACTCTATCGCTTCCGTGCATAATTTTGTATGTCTCAATCATGTCCCCCCTCAGGCGCCTTTTTTCTAGGCTGAAGAGCCCCAAACGCTGCAGTCTTTCTTCATAAGGGAGGTGCCCGAGCCCTGTAATCATTTTCGTCGCTCTCTTCTGCATCTTTTCCAGCGCCACTATGTCCTTTTTGAAGTGCGGCGACCAGAACTGTACACAATATTCCAGGTGTGGCATTACCATCGATTTGTACAATGGCATGATAATATTGGTTGTTATTCTCAACCCCTTTTTTAATTATATTACTCCAAGCATGGAATTGGCCTTCTTAATTGCTGCCACACAGTGGGTCGATACCCTCATTGAATTGTCCACCAGCACCCCAAGATCTCTCTCCTGAGCTGTCACAGACAGCTCAGAACCCATAAGCCTATAGGTGAAGTTTTGGTTTTTTGCTCCAATGTGCATCACTTTACACTTGTTTACGATGAAACGCATCTGCCATTTGGCTGCCCGTTCCCCCAACTTGGAGAGATCCTTCTGGAGCTCTTCACAATCCCCTCTGGTTTTCACCACCCGGGAAAGTTTTGTGTCATCTGCAAATTTGGCCACCGCGCTGCTTATCCCTCTCTCCAGGTCATTTATGAACAAGTTGAAAAGCACTGGCCCCAAGACAGATCCCTGGGGCACTCCGCTTTTCACCTCTCTCCATTCTGAAAATTGCCCATTGACCCCCACTCTCTGTTTCCTGGCCCTCAACCAATTCTGGATCCATAAGAGGACCTGCCCTCTTATTCCCTGACTGTGAAGTTTCTTCAGCAGCCTTTAGTGGGGGACTGTGTCAAACGCCTTCTGAAAATCCAGGTATATGATATCCACAGGTTCACCCACATCCATGTGCCTGTTGACCTTTTCAAAGAATTCCAAAAGATTCGTGAGGCAAGATTTACCATTACAGAAGCCATGCTGACTTTCCTTCAGCAGTATTTGTTCCTCTACATGTTTTAGAATTTTATCTTTGATGAGGCTTTCCACCATCTTACCCGGAACAGACGTTAGGCTGACCAGCCTGTAGTTTCCAGGGTCCCCCCTTCTCCCTTTCTTAAAGATTGGCATGACATTGGCTATCCCCCAATCCTCTGGCACCATGGCTGTTTGAAGGGACAAGTTGCATACTCTAGTTAAGAGGCCAGCCACTTCATTCTTTAGTTCCTTAATAACTCTTGGGTGTATACTATCTGGCCCTGGTGACTTATTTATATGTAATTTGTCAATTTGATCTGAAACATCTTCTTTATTAACCGTTATCTGCTTTAATTCCTTAGTTAGGAAGGGCTGTTCGGGCTGCGGCATCTGCCCAAATTCTTCTGCCGTGAAGATGATTGCAAAGAATTCATTTAATTTCTCTGCAATCTCCAAGTCCCCTCCTCTTTCCCTCCTCTTTCCCTCCCTCACCATCCAGCGGGCCAACCGCCTCTCTGGCAGGTTTCCTGCTTCTAACATATTTGAAGAAGCTTTCATTGTTCCCCTTTATGTTTCTGGCCATGTGTGCCTCAAACTCTTTCTTGGCCTCCTGTATCACCTTCTTACTTGTCTTTTACCAGAGTTTGTTCTTTTTTATTCTCCTCATTGGGGCAAGACTTCAATTTATGGAAAGAAGCTTCTTTGCTCTTTACAGCTTCTCTAACTTTGTTCGTCGGCCATACAGGCACCCTCCTGGACCTTCTAAGCCTTCTAAAGCCTTCTAAGGCCCTGAATGCTTTTGGAGCATGACAGAATATGAGCTCCAGTAAGCAGGGGAGGGGGCACCAGTCACGGGGTAGGTGCAGCAGCCTGTGGTCCTGGCCACAGGGCAGCAAACAGGTCACAGCTGCAAGTGATTTACAGCTGTATGATTCCTTTCACACCTTCCACTGGGTGCATGGAGAACAAGGTCAGTGAACATAATCCCACTTTCCTTCCACACTTTCGGAATATGTATGGACAGAAGGTGTGAAAAGGGGGTCTCTCTCTCTCTCTCTCTCTCTCTCTCTCTCTCTCTCTCTCTCTCT
>JAJKFI010032949.1:0-29541 GCA_029204185.1 Lerista edwardsae | reverse complement strand
TATTATTATTATTATTATTATTATTATTATTATTATTATTATTATTAATTGAATTTATATTCCGCCTTTTTGCCCAAAGGCACTCAAGGAGGCATTACAATAAAAAAGCAATAAAAACAAAGTTTACATTAAAAAACAATTAAAAACAATGTTAAAATATAATTAAAAATTTAAAAACAGCACGCAACAAACCCCGTGGATCATAAGATTAATAAAGTTAAAGAGATATAGCCTGTCAACAGTTAAAAGCTTTTTGAAATAAAAAGGTCTTCAGCCCCCGCCGAAATGTTAACAACGAGAGGGCAGTTCTCAATTCGAAGGGGAGGGTATTCCAAAGTTGGGGGGCCACCACCGAGAAGGCCCTCTTCCTGGCCGCCACCCCTCTCACCTCTCCTGGTGGCGGCACAGTCAAAAGGGGCCCCTCCCAGATGATCTGAGAGTACGGGTAGGATTATATGGAAGAAGGCGGTCCCTCAAATACCCCAGGCCTGAGCCGTACAGGGCTTTAAAAGTCAAAACTAGCACCTTGAATTGGGCCCGGAACAGAACCGGCAGCCAGTGTAGTCGCCGAACTTTTGCAACAATTAGTTCGATGCAGATTGACAACAGATTAAAAAAATTTAAATGCACAGCGTGTTTTAAAAGAGAAGACCAACTACTGGAATATGGTTCTATAGCTTAGTCAGAACCTTGAAAAAAGTTTTTATACTAATATAATAAAAAATGTAATTTAAATAATTATAATTTATAATATTAACATATTAATTAATAATATTAATTTAATATTAAATCTGTAATTTGAATAGCCGATTGAATATTTGTATAATACTTTCTGAAAGATTACCAAAGACAGGCTGTACCACTCCCTGTATGGCTAAATAAATCCAAGTTTCAGTTTCTCAGATCTGCAAAATTTTCTTGGTTTGAAAATGTTTTAACCACAATAGTTATATAATGATACAGCAACTGCAAAAGCGTATCACAAGACATGGCCTTCTACTCTGAGCAGGCCTCCAACTGGGACACTAATTAAATCTATTGAGTTTACATTTCTGAAGCTAGCAGAATGCTGGAAGCATCCTGAGGGCTTAGACTTCCTGAAAAGAGTCAGAATTAAGGAACAAACTGGGGCAAATAGCTAAAGGTTACAGATGTAACTTCCAGGGAAAAAAGCCAAAAAAGATGGAAAGCAGAACTCATTAGAACTGTGAGCAGACTTGACACAAAACGTCTGTGTATCTACATAAATACATTTGTGTGTTATTTGACACTGAAGTTCACCTCTCATTTTCTAAGCACTGTAAATCCACCAACTAGATGACATGTTACCTCATTAAAAACAGGATACATAACGGCATAGAGGGGCATGGAAACCATAGAAGTGGTCTCTGCTTCATTCTTCATCTCTTCCATTGTCATCCTCATTCAAAGAGCCACTCTTGAAGAAAAAGGTTACTGAAGTAGTGGACTCTTCATTCACCGACAGGCTTCTTTTTCCTCGTTGTGACAGAGCGTTGTGAGCACTTTTAATATACGTCCCTGAAAGGGGGGGGAAAAAGACTGTTACAAACAGTACTAGTTTTAAAACAAGTACTATCAATATTTTAAGGCACTGGCTTAGATACAATTTCCATTCAATGAATTCTATTCTAAGTAAATTTCCAAAGTCATTTAGGTGACAACTTGTATGTTAAGGCAATCCCCCAAAATTTCACAACTCCTTGTTCAGCTTCTTTCTTGAAAAGAGCAATGAACATGAAAAACGATGTCTTTAAAATGCTAAAGGTCAATCTTTTTTTTTTACTTTTTATAAATTATACTGCAAGTGTTCACCAGCACTTACTTAGAGATCTTAGTCATACATCTACAGCAGCCTTGCTTAAAAAGTGATGTAAGAGACCCAAAATGGCAATTAACACATACATGCCAGCATAAATGCCAAGTATATATATGCAGAACTGAGAGTTAGAACCGGAGTTGTAAAAAGCCATGAACTGTTCAAACTTTTGCCATGGCCCAAAACTGCCTTAAAGCAAACAGCTCTGTTTCCATATGGGGTGTGCCAGCGATGGCAGGCTTGATGGAAAAATAATGGTTCAAATAACTGAGCTTGGCCTGAAAGGTCCTCCACCCTACCCAACCCATTAAAGCTTAGAGAAGTAATCTAAACAGTAGACCTGAATTTCAAGTATTGGTAAGGAAATACATCAGCCATTTGTTTCACAAAGCACAAGAAATGTCACCTAAATAGAAACGCCACCAGTAACTAAAAAGCAGTGTGCAAATTACTACAAACCAGAAATTTTTTCAGCTGTGGGTATTTTGTGGCAGAGATAGTGTACTAAGTATACTAGTACTTAGTGTACTAAGTGTACTAAGAATAGTGTATTCTTCTATCTAGAAGAATAGCTCTCCATATCTTTACCTACTGTACCTGGGCACACAAGTGAGTTGCATTCATCATAAAATGAGCTACACTCACGTTTTCTTTTATTTATTTTTACTGCAAAGGAAAAAATGGCAGCAAAAGAGGAAGAAATGGGAAAAATGAAAGAACTGGGGAAAAAGTCCCATACTGGAAATGATGATAGCTCTGGGTTTGAAAGTCAGACTTTTTCAGTCTTTACTAAATTTCTACACACAGGTCTATAAAGGAGCTAGCCTACATTTTCTCTGTTTTAGTCAAGAAATTACTTCCCTTACCTTTTTATTTCCAACTATTTTAGTGGCACACATTTTGAAGCGAATTTCAGGTTTGCCTAATGAGGTATTGAACCGGAATACTAACTCACCCAAATACTGCATATGAATTAGGGATTTACTAAACTCTAAAGCATAAAATCGTAAAATGAACTGCACTTTGTGTCACCACAGCCCAATGCCCTATGAAGTTCGGATCAGAAGACAGTTAAAGACGATCCTTAAACGCCTGCCCTGCAATGTGATTTGGGGAGCCAAAATACTTTGCTTTTTGCTGTTCCTTACTCAACCACCCAAACCTGCAAGAAACAAGTTATATTTTCTGCTATTGGTTTCACTATGTTTATGCTTTCTAGGACAGGAAGCAGTCTGCCATTCTGTATTTCTACAAATGATCCCCAGAAAAATTGGGTCACATCAATGGACACCAGAGGACTTCCACGTACTTATCTCTTTTGAAGCAACTAAAGAGTTTGATATGCTAAGATGTCCATTTTCTGAAAATTAATGTATTTGAAAAACAAATGAACCTCCTTACTATAGGCATGTTAATAGTTTTGAAGTACTTTTTGTTAACTAGCTAACAAACTAGGAGAACTCTCTGCTTCTCTGGGGTGCTAACATAAGATGTGTTCAGATCACCAGTCATTCCTGATGTGCATGAACACAAAGTAACTTCTTGGTAACCCAAGGTAAACATGTTGACCCAAGCTACAGTGTGCAAGTCCACTTCACTGAGGGCCCTGAAGTTTGGTATCCCACCCAAGTAGCTGCATTGTGTAAAATCAATGCTTCATCGCAAATAATTCAGATAATAACCCATTCACTGGAAAAAAAAAAAAGAAGAACTACTGCAGGCACAAAACAAAGGCCAAAAGCAAATCTGGTTTAACCCCCATGAAAATAAAGAAATGTGAATTATCAGATTTGCATGTAATGCTGCCCCCCCAGTAGTTCTTAGGACACATTCAAGGATCAGCAATGAGAAGTCACTCTAAGAAAAGCTACTCTTGCAATGCGCAACTGCAGGCATGATCCCCATTCACAAGGGACGGCCCTGAAAGATATCCCAGAATCCTTTGCCTAACAGAGGATTCAGAAGCAGATATTTACAGGTTCTTTGGAAGATCGATTGACACAGAAAGAGTTCCCAGAGAGCAGAATGTTAACATAATACCGCAGCAGCTTTTGAGATAAAAGTAGCCATTTAAATGGGGGCTGTGTTCCTGGAAAACTGTGTGTACAAGACAATTAGGTGAAAACTGCCTTTCCCAATGGGAGTGGCCTAGGTTAAGGGAAAAGTTTTTTTAAATACTAATGTTGACAACTAATCACCAATGCCCAAAATAGCATTAGGGGGAGTTGAGAAGGGAGGCTACTGATGTCACGGGGGAGAAAGCAACGAGGGAAAATAAAGAGGCCGGTAAGGAAACAAGGCAGCGAGAGCCAGGAGGAGGCTGGGTAAGAGCGCAGAGATGCAGCAATTTGGAGATTACAATGTAAAGTTGGGTATGGAAGAAGAGGGATTCCTGGGATCTCACCAACTTCCTTACTTCTCAATGACAAAGGTCTGCAGTTTCTGGGCATCTTTCCAGAAAACCTTGCCTTTTTAATGTGGTACTTTACAGCTCCATAGTGCAAGGTGCCTTGGGAAGTGCCACATACTGCTAACCAAGGACCACAGATGGAGCACATGAGCAGCTGTAGCAGTTTTCTTAGAGGTGGGATTCACTTAGCTTCCTTCCTCATCAACTGTTCCATCCAAAGAGGGCGGAAGAGCAGATGTGATGTCAGGAGGAAGCTCTGTGGATGCATTTTCTTCCTCTTGTTTTTAATCTTCTGGCTTTAGAGGAGATTACTCATTAGCAACTAATTTGCACCTAATTGACTGACTTATTTCAAAAATGTGCAAATTAAGAGTATAAATCAAAAGCTACCAGTATGGAGTCTCCTTTAAGCTGAAAACAGTTATATGCCAGTGGTGAGATCACAGTCTCGGGACAACAGATAAGAGACTAACTTACCAGTATGTGCGATGGTCCACATGCAGCAATTTCTTCCCCGCCCCCAGACTGGATATTCTAGTCCAGAGGTTCCCAAAGTTTTATACATCAAAACCCATTTTATGCTCCGCAGTGGGTTGTGATGCAATGATCTGCCCCCAAAAGCCTTACCTGGAGTCCCTGGAGGCTATATCTGGGTCACGATGGCCAGCTGCGGGCCTCTATTGACCTCTGCAGGCTCCAGAATGCCTCCTGGATTTGACAGGAAGTCTCAGAAGTAAAAATGGAAGTCACTTTTGGTTCAATCTAGGAGGATTTTGGGGCCCATAGAGGCCAGAAGCAAGTTGGCATGATCCAAAAGCAGCCTCCAGGGACTCTAGGTAAGGCTTTGGGGGCAGATTTCAGCATTGTGTCACAATCCAACAGTGGGTTGCAAGCCACAGTTTGAGAAACGCTGTTCTAATCTGTTTAGCCCGGGGGGGGGGGGGGGCACGGGACACAAAGACTTGATCCATAGAGACTTCTACACAAGAACAAGCAGCTTCTGCTGCCTATGCCACATATGCTACATGATGGCCACCACGTTTGCTGAAACTCTGATGATCAACAGAAAGGCTGTTGATGTGCACCAACATTTTTGCCATAATCCAGTCCATCTGTAGCCCCTTTACAAAGGGAGTCTGGAACATGGGATGATCACTAACTGCCAGAGGCCATAAGACTATGCCACACATATTACTATGTGCCCAAATATCAATATTTGCAGTAAACTGCACTGTACTTCAGTGCAGTTTTTTAACTGCAAGCTGCTGTATGAAAAGCAAGGTATAAGTTTCAGGGCCAAATTAAAAAAAATCCTGAAATCTGCCAAACCATCTGCAGGTGATGCATGTTTTGATATGACACTGCAACTATAATATCCTCTCCTTTCTACTATCACCCTCATAAGCCTGTCCTACTCAAAGTTCTTCAAAAAGAACTCTCCAATATTGTAAAAACTTTTTTAGTTCAGTTTTATTAGCCCGCAAACTGAACCCTAGGGAAAACTCAAATTCCAATCAAGCAGTAATGCAAAAACTACTTTCACCCAGTAACAGAATAGGGTGTTTTGCTTCTCTCCCTTATGCCAGTGGCAGAGCACAGACATCAATTACTGTTGCTTTTCTTGTCTCCTGATTTAAGGGAACAAAAGGCAGTGATGGGGAGGGAACACAGAAAACCAACTCTTAAAGCAAGGCAGACTTTAAATAACCTCCAATGGAATACAGTACAGTGTTTTCCTAGCAAAGAGAGGGCAACTTTGGAAGATGATGTAGAATGAAACGTGTCTGGTTGCACTGCAATAAATTTAGCATACAGACAAAAGCTTAAGGGAAGCTACAACAAGGTAATTAACCTTGACCAATTTTATAACATTCTCTCAGCAAGCCACCAAGAGAATAGCAAATAGAAGCTGGCAGCTGTATATTTGGACAAGGGACAAACACATGACCAAGTCACACTGGCACACTAACTTCTAGACTTGGATTTTGACAAAGCAAAACTCATCCTTAGGAGTCAGAATTTCTGACAAGCGCCTACAGCAGAATTCAAGAGAAACTTTTGGCTCAAACATTGTACTGCCTTCTTCAAGGATCATTTAAGTAGTGATCTTTTCTCTCTCTTTTTAAAGCTTCTCTTAAAATCTAGTCTCCTAGAACATTTACGCTCTAACATTCTTAACATACAACACATGTCTACAAGCCGCATCTTCAATAGCAAGACAGAACCATAGCTAAGTAGAGAAAAATAAGTTTCAGACTCATGCAAACAGTATATAATAATGATCAGGACGAATGTTTACTTTTTCCAGCCACTATGTCACATTTAACAGTGACTAAAGCAAGGCTGTAAACAGTACAGTAGTTCTCAGCAGTGCAGAGCTAAAAATAATTCCAGATATTAGACACCACCACCACCAAATTTCTAGGCACCTCGACAACTGGAATTTTTCCCAGACCAGGCTGAAAAATCTGCAACAAGGAAGCTATTTAGCGCTTCCAAATTCATTGTTTTTTAGCTGTCACGATAATCTAAGTATTTCTGAGGGCTGAAACCAATTCCATATTGGAGAACAACAGGAGAAACTTCAAATTATAATGAGACAGTGTCCAGTGACAGAATGCAAGCCTCGCCAGGACTAATATTTCAAATTCTTAAGAGCCAGCATCAAATGTCTCGGTATTTGGGATTTTTCCAGCCTCCATTTGAGGATAACAATTGGAGAATAAAGAGGGAGGTGAATTCTGAAAGAGTACTGTTCTGCTCACTGCCAGCAAGTTGTTACATTCTGCCAACAGGTAAAATACAGCAAGTGCTCACAGATGAACAAAGAGATCACACCACGATATTCTAGATGTGCAATGCAGCTGTGTTAAGAGCTGGACCATCACAATATTCTAGTTGTGCAATGTAGCTCTGGGCAACTTCCAGGCCTCAGCTAAAGCTCCTGCAAGTCTCAGTCTCCACACATACCTGGGGATTGGGAGGAGGAAGAAATACCCATGCTCTCCATCAAGCATATACCAGGACTACGGAGAATTTCACACCTGAATGGGTGCAGATCCTCCTAAAAGAGGCTGCATTATCCAAAAAGCAAGTAGTCAAATTTAGCCTTCTAAACAAGCCATTTTCATTTTTCCTCTCATGGTACACCGACAAGGCACTCAAATTGTCGTGGCACACCATCTGTTTTTTGACAACTGACAAGACACAACTGCACTGCTAGTGGGGAACTCACATCCCCCAATTGCCTGACTAACAAATGACCCCCGCTTCCAAACTCCCATACCACACCTGCAGACTAATATGCCATGATACAGTGGCTAAAAATAGCTGTTCTAAAGAATATTAACAAATCTCACAACAGGTGAAATTAGCCTCTTCTGCTAAAAAGGGAAGTGCATAAAAATGTTTCTTTAGCCTAACAGAGCTCTAACACAAGTTATTCTAAACCAGGTGTAACCAACCTATGGCACAAGTGCCACTAGTGGCAGTCAGGCAGGGCACAATCTGATCTAGCTGTGGCTGAGGAGCCACACTCTGCAGCTCTTGCAAAAGGGTAGCTGGCTACCAACTCTGCCAAGAAACTGCATCCATCCCAAGCAGGGTTTAGAGGAGGAGCAGCTTCCAAAATGCTTTTGCACAGGGCCAAATATCCCCTCCATGGTTAGCAACTCCCATCTTCTTGGAGGACTCTTCAGGCTGCTGTGGCAACAACTGCAGGAACCAAAGAACGGGAAGAGCTCAGCCTGTGCCTAGAGCAGATGGACCGTTCCTGCCACCTGCATCTGTGCTACCACTGACAGCCTCCAGTGGGGCTGTGGGGTGGGGAGGATGGATGAAGTAGCAGAAGAGACAGAGGGCAGGTATTGGGAGTCACCAGAGTGGCACTTGAGGGGCTGGCACCTGCATGGCATCCCCTACCTAGAAAAGCTGCTGCACAGCAAGACTGGTGGAGGCATGCACCTATGTGGCCCCCCCTCTTTTCCCGAGGAAGAATTCACCTGCTGCTTGTGGGTCAACTCAAAGAACTGAGCAGGAGCAATGGTGGAAGAGGTCCCTGCCCCCTTTTGCACCCACCACATGCAAGTCCTATTTTCTCCTTGTAGTGCCTAGAAAACAGGCTTGCTTTCCTCTTGCTGAGTTAGGGCTTCCACACTGCAAAATATAAGGAGAAAGAAACACACATATACGCATAAGAGAGTCTCTGAGCATATATAGAAACAAATTCTAGAGACAAAGAATAAATACAGCTAGCTTCTTCAATTATTAGTGAGCAAATCTTCCAAGGGTGAAAGAGGAAAGTGCCAAAACTGGCTTGAAGCTCAACATCAAAAAAAAACTAAGATCATGGCAACCATTCCCATCACTTCCTGGCAAATAGAAGGGGAAGAAATGGAAGCAGTGACAGACTTTATTTTCCTGGGCTCCAAGATCACCGCAGATGGTGACTGCAGCCCTGAAATTAAAAGACGTTTACTTCTTGGGTGGAAAGCTATGGCGAACCTAGACAATAAAAAGCCGGGACATCACCCTGCCAACAAAGGTTCGCATAGTCAAAGCTATGGTTTTCCCAATAGCAATGTATGGCTGTGAGAGCTGGACCATAAGAAAGGCAGAGCGCCGAAGAATAGATGCTTTTGAATTATGGTGTTGGAGAAGACTCTTGAGAGTCCCCTGGATTGCAAGGAGATTAAATCGGTCAATCCTCCAGGAAGTCAAGCCTGATTGCTCCCTGGAAGGACAAATCTTGAAGCTCAAACTTTGGCCACCTCATGAGAAGAGAGGATTCTTTAGAAAAGACCCTCATGCTGGGAAAGATTGAAGGCAAAAGGAGAAGGGGGCAGCAGAGGATGAGATGGTTAGTGTCACTGAAGCAATGAACATGAAACTGGGCGAACTCCGGAAGCTAGTGGAGGACAGGGAGGCCTGGCGTGCTGTGGTCCATGGGGTCGCAAAGTCAGACATGACTTAGCGACTGAACAACAACAACAACAAATCTTCCAAATAGTACCACAGTATAAAGGGGACATTAATCCCTTTTCTGTGAGGTGGCAACTAATGTGTAAAATGCCTGAGGGCGAGTGGTCCTGTACTGATCACATCAATAGGGATGATATTCCGACTCCCCCAAGCATGGCTACCACACAAGCTGTAGAGGGCTGAATCAATGAAGTGTTAGCAAATGGCCAACCCCTCAGCACTTTCAAGTGACCCATGCAAGGTTCTCTACGTAAGAATGGTGTGTGGTATGGTGTGGGTTGGCCACCCCTGTCCTAAACAGAGGCACATGCAGGGCTGTTGAGAAACAAACGTCTCCCATTTTTACATAGAATACTTGCAAATGCTCTTCCACAACTTTCTGTTTGACAGTGTTAACTGTTTCTTTGAATAGTAACTACACTCGCTCCAGTGGCAATCTAACTTTCTACAATTAGTACCATATTTAACATTTCCCTACTTATTCCTTTTGACCTAGTTTAGTTTGATGTGCCACAGGGGAAAGATGCCACTACCTGCTCTTAATGTAGTCTACGTGAAGATGTTTTTTGCTAGAAATGCAAAGCCTGTCCTCCATCTGAGCCTTTAAAAGTCTGCAGAGAAAACGGTATTGGCTTGACATTTCAATCCCCTGTTACCAGAATTGCTAACATCTTCCCTTGATTTCTTTATGGAGTTATCTTTTCAGCCATAAGGGATATTTTTCTACTTAACTGAGATACTTCATCTTATCAAGAACACCACAGAATAACTCATCTGGCTTCAATACCCAGGGCAGGTACTGCCAAACCAAATCAGATCATAAGCTGGTTTTCCACTACTGACAGTGGCCAATTACAGATGCTAAGACGGTAGTAAGAGGGAACAATTTTCAGGAGAATTTCTTTCCCTCTACAGAATCATGCTATATGCATAAAAAAATCTACTGCAGTGCAGAGGACACCATGTCATATTTGGACCTAGAAGGCAATAGGTTAAATTCTAGCTTGAACACCAGCAGGTTCGCTTATTTCATATCTTTGTGCTTACCTGTAAACAGAGCAAGGACTTTTCCGATGGCATTCTGAACCCTATCACAGCTATAAAACTGGGGAGAGGGGCTTAACACTCTGCCTTCCTACCACAGCCCCAAATCTGGATGCTGCCATCACAGCTGCTATTTTCTTTAGAAAAAATCAATGCGAGCTTCTCCCCCAGCAGCTGCCGGGGGTGGGGTTCTGGATCAGGACCATGGCAGAAGCAGAGAGTTAATCCTCTCTCCTCCACATACAGATCCAAACAGATGCAAACTACTAAAGTATGCTATTAAAGTATGCTAGCCCTAATGTGATTAGGGTAATACTTAGTTTGACTCTTGGCTGAATTAACAGATATAGGCGTACCCCAGTATCCAGTGTCCTGGATCCCATGGATACTGGGACTCCTATTAAAAAAGATAGGGGAACATTAAGCAAATCTCTTTTCTTCACCTTGTTGCAGCAAAACCATTGCACAATGTACAATGGCATAATATTGGAGTCTTGTTCACAAACTGATGTTCTCCTATCTTTAATGTTTCCCTATTTTAAAAAGGTGTCCCCAGTATCCAGTTTCAGGGGTCCAGAATGGAACCCCAGCAGATACCCGGGCATGCTTGTACTGTTATTCACAGATGTTGAGCAGACTGGACTTAGTGCAAGGGTTGTAGGGTATTTGGTTCTAGCCACAATTCAAGAGATCCTTTTGACTACTACAGCAGGAGACACACTTATGACCGAGGTTGTTTGTGAACCACATTACAATATTATGTCCTTGTACACATCAATGGTAAGGCCACATCTGGAGTACTGCGTATAGTTCTGGTTGCCACATCTCAAAAAGGGCACAGTGGAATTAGAAAAGATGCAGAAGAAAGTGACCAAAATGATTACTGGGCTGGGGCACCTGCCCTATGAGGAAAGCGTTTAGGGCTCTTCAGTCTAGGAAAAAAAGGGCACCTCCAAACTATGGCCTGGGGGCCAAAGGGAGGACATGTCTGAGACATACAAAATAATTAAAGGGATGGATAGAGTGGAATGGGGTTTTTCCCCCCTCTCTCAACACCAGAACCAGGTGTTCAATCCAGGTGTTCAATCCATTAAAATTAAGTGTTAGGTGAGTTAGAACAGATAAAAGAATTTTTTTTATCCAGCTTGTAATTAATCTGTGGAACTCCTTGCCACAGGATATGGCGATGGCTTCTGGCTTAGATGCCATTAAAAAGAGATTAGACAGATTTCTATAAGGAAAGTCCACCACAAGGTTACAAGCCATTATGGATATGTGCAAGTAGGCTACCTCAGAATGCTAGCTGCAAGGGAGTTGCAACAGGATGAAGCTAGACTAAATGGGCCTTTGGCCTGATCCAATGGGGCTCTTCTTATGTTCTCCACAATAACGAATGAACATTAATGCATTTCCAGTGTATTAACAGTATACATTGTTAATCGGTAGTAGTAGTGCATTCTCTGTGGCAAGGGCACAGAAAAAAAAGACCAGTAATAAATTAGTGTCGCTAAATTGTAGACTTCCCTTTTTTCAGAGTTTGTCAAAGTTTAAGCATCTTTTTGCAGTGATAGGACAGCTTTAATTCTTCAAGTGTCTGAATCTGAAATCAGCATGCACTCATTTTGGATGTGGAGGTTAACATTTAAAATGTGTTAACTGTTAATGTGTAGACATATCATATCATAATAAAATAAATATTTTCTTACAACTGGTCATGCTGTGTAGAACAAAGAAGTGTATGAGACCTAAGGGGCCACCTGTATTATGAGCAACACAATTCCCCATCTCACCTACCATAGCCACAAATATTCACATAGCAATTTGTTTTTTTATCTTCAGAAGATTGGTGTACATCAACTGATCTCTACATTCAAAAGCACAATTTCATGGACTCCTTAAAAAATAACCACTGCTAACTGAGTGAAGAAGCACTTTTTAAAATGATGACTCTTATATTTATGATGGGGAAGAGCACCTATCCCTATTCACCTTAGTACAGAGTGTAGTGGTAGTTTGCTGGTGTTTCTTCTGCTTCTTTTCAGACTATGAGCCCTTTCAAGTCATGGTATTTTACTTGTGTTTTGTAAACTTATTTGTGAACTTTTTTTGCTGTAAAAGTGGTATATAAATACGGATAGTAATAATACAAAGGTGATCGTTTGAAGGGTAAGCAGTCCTCCTTGCAGGTGCTGGAACACACATTTTTGCTGATAACAGAATAAAGTGATGAATGCAAATCTCTCTATTGCCAGTAAGCAATTTATTACAAAGGTCACTTCTGATACTGGCATTTGATTAGGACTAGCACTAGCAGTGCACAAAGAAAAAGATTAGAATGTGAATACTGTATCCATGGGTAGACCAGTGGTTCTCAGACGTTTGAACACCAGGACCCACTTTTTAGAATGACAATCTGTCCAGGACCCACCAGAAGTGATGTCATGGCTGGAAGTGTCGTCATTGTGACGCCAGAGCCTGCTGCTTTCCTGAGAACTCAGCAATAAGTTGGGTTATTTCTCATCCATTTTCCAATAGCAATCAGAAAGAAAAAAACCCTATTTACACAAGCAAAACAACCACACAGCCCTTTCCCTTTCCAGCATCCCATATTTTCAATATGGCAGCTCTAGATGCTTCACAACCCACAGTTTGGGAACCATGGGGCTAGACCTTAGCAAGGCAATATCTCAGATGGAAGATTTCACATCTGTTAGCTTAATTTTTTAGGTCTCACTAATATACAGAAAGTGAAAGAGCACATGTAGCATTCTTTTTTTTTTTTCATTTAAGTCTATGAGCTAATTACTAATAGTGTCATTTTCTGTTTTTCATATATGTGACCAGAAGCTAGAAAAGAATCCTGGTGGCTCAAGAATGACTGCCTCCAAACATGCAACAAGTGTTGATATTTGAAGGCTTTTAAAAAATGCATGTGCACATGTGTACACACACACACACAAAAATACAAGAGGTGCTATCAGTATAAGAATGCAGAATTTTAACAACAGAGCCCTAAGCCTACTTATACTTCAACTGGAGCTTAACTCACATCTGCTATGAATAGCTGCAACCAGGATACTAATCAGGGTAAAGTCACTTAGAGATTGGACATCACAACATTATACCAGTAAGCATCAAAAGATTAACCCATTTTCCAAACCTAGCAACAGGGTGAATGTGAGACAACTACAGGTGAGTCCCCATATTTGATAATTCAATTAACTGTGGATCCGGGGATGGGTGTGCGCATGCGCATTAATGTAGTTTAAAACCTTACTTGGTTGAAAATAACTTCCTTATACAGGTCACTAAAAGCATTCAAGTTCCCCCATTTCTTCAGTTTCCATATCTACAGGGGGCCCTGAAACAGATCATTTTCCATTACCACCCTCAAAGAGGGTGACCAGATCTTACAACCATACAGGAGGACACAGCATCCCAAAATGCAGCATGTTTTAAGAAAAATGTAGGACATTCCAAAGTAAAAGCTAAAAATATTAATACATATCGGGGGCCTCCAAGGTCCGGCCCACAGGCTGGATCCAGTATATAGTGGAAAGCCGTTCCTGCTGTGAGCAGCACTGAGTGTTACTGCTTCTAATGCCACTCACACTGCCCAGAGACACACTCTGGGCAATTGTGTCTTTCCTGAAATCCAGGTGACCAGTCTGCTGGGGTGAGTGATGATAGATGCAACTGCCCAGAGCTTCTTTCTAGGCAGCATGACGGAACACTAGCTGAAACAACTTTCCCCATACACAGCAGTCCGCAGTTTGGAGATCGCCAATATATATTGCTGTTGGGGTGTCTTGTCCTCCTTTATGTTTACCCAAGCAACCCACACACTCTTTCCCCCAGGACTAAAATATAGGACATATTCTGGAAAAGGACAGCTCAAGCTCCACGGCCTTTCATAAATCTGTCCACCAACCCTCCTATGAATCCATATTCCCTTCTGCATAAATAAACTAGCTCGTCATGGCACATATGAACCAAAATACTACACAAGGCGCCTACAAGCTATGGCCTGGGGGCCAAATCCAATGCCCTGAAATATTTTATCCAGGCCATGGCATGGAGGTGGGGAAACCTTAACATTCCTGCTTGCAGTAACCTGTGGACACACTAGGTAACTAGGCAGAGCCTTGTGCTGAGTAGATCCTTCTGCAAAAGATTGCCCCAGTAGGTTCTGCGACAATTCCCTTATTCTCACAGGCGCAAAACCTTCTGGGGCAATATTCTGTGGAAGCATCTCCCTGATGCAAGGCTCTGCAGTTACCTGGTGCATCAACAGGTTGCTGCAGACTAGAATGTTCAACGCTTCCCCATCACTGTGCCCACACGCCTAGCTTCCCAGACATAATTGTCCCAGGCAGTCTGCTCACCCTCATTCTGCCAAAGTGCTGCTGCTTACTGAGTTCCCCGAGCAGAAAAAGCCCAGTCCCAGCAGCAGTGAGGGAAGTGGCGGAGTCAGTGACCAAGCCAGCACTTCACTACCTCACTTAGTGAAATGAAATTCTGTTTTGATTCAAAGACTTTGAGAGCCTTGCGCACCGACAGGGAAGTGGCCAAAGCAAGGGAGGGAGAAGACAGAGGGTCTGAGGCTGTAACTTATGTGACAAAATAAAATAAACTATGCAAAGATGTTCTGTCATTGTTAACTTTTTTGTTAAGCGGGAAATAAATAAAACACAGGTGTGCCCCAGTACCCACCGATTCGGTGTCCAGTTTCAGTTATCCACAGATATCATGGATATGGGGTGCCTATTAAAAAGATAGGGAAACATTAAACAAATCTCTTTTTTACCTTGTTGCAGCAAAACCACTGATGTTCCCCTGTCTTTAAAAAGGCATCCCCAGTATCCACTGTTTCAGGTATCGGGCAGGAGGTCCGGAATGCAACCCCAGTGGATACTGGGGCATTCCTATAACAATGCTCTCTGTGTAGCAAAATACACGCAACCTGCTGACATGTGTATCCAGTAAAAAGGTGACATGTATGCTGTGGGGTGGAAAGGTTAGTATTTGTAACATCCTATCATGCCAATTACAAGCAAGATCCAAGTAAAATTTATTCATTTAAATTTAATTCATTTTAATTAATTAAATTTAATCATTTTATCTGAAACTGATTTTTACAGCCACTGAACATGTGTAAAATGTACGTGTGGCCCTCATACTGAAAAGTTTGGAGACCCCTGTACTCGGAGGCGGATCTAAGGGGGGGCAAATCTGTAAGTTTTGCAAGAAGCCTTACCCTGTCATGTAAATCCCTCCTCTCCCTTGCTGCTGCAGCCAGTAAGCAACGCCAAGATGTTGCTGTTCCCTGTGAGGATTGGCTAGAACAGTGCAGGAGAGGAGTGTTTTCCACTGCAAGGTAAGGCTTCTTGCAAAACTTACAGATTTGCCCCCCCTTAGATCCGCCTCTGCCTGTACTACGCCCAAGCCTTGCCAACTTTACACAACAGATGAGTACTGTCCCACCACAGGATACGGGATGAGAACCGCATGACTGATTCCCTGCACACATTAAACTGGGTATCAAAAGAAGAGGTTGAACATACCGTATCAGAGACATCTAGCTTTCTATGGGTACAGATCTCTGCTCCCATGCGTACGCTTACCCATGGCACTCACCCACTTTGCATGCTGGCTTAATTTAGGAACTGTTTTACTGCTTCATCTACTGCAGTGGCTCTCAAACACTTTTGCACTGGGATCCACTTTTTAGAATGACAACCTGTCTGGGATCCACTAGAACTGATGCTATGGCCAGAAGTGCCGTCACTATGACGCCAGAGGCTATTGCTTTCCTGAGACTGCAGCAATTGGTTCTTTCTCAGCCATTTTCCAATCACAAAGTAAACCAGAAAGAAATAAAAAGCCTATTTACAACCTTGACCCAAGCAAAACAACTACAAAGCTTTCCAGGGTCCCATCTTCCCACATTTTCAATGATGGCGGCACTAGGTGCTACGTGACCAACCTGAAATTGGCTCAAGTCCCACCTAGTGGGCCCCAACGCACAGACTGAGAAACACTGACCTACTGATTAGTGTTGATAAGGCCAAAGTCTACCTCTCCTCCTATACTAAGCATTCACCTACCAGACAGGTGCCCCAGCCCCCAGTGTGAATGTGCGATGCCTTTTTGACACATCTCCGCCACCACATCCTCAGCCCCTCCTCCTCTTCTCAGTGCACTCCCTCCCCACATGCAGTTTTGCTGTCCCAGGGCAAGAGCCACCCTGCCAGCAACCCCATAATGGAGGTCATATGTATGGGTAGGGTTACCAGATCCAAACTGGCACAGAGGGCCTCTACCTTTAGCCATTGTATAGCAGAAGGAATCTTAGCAGGTGCACCTTTCGAAACTTTTCCATGATGAGCTGCACCTGCCCGAATTCCCCCCTGATTAAAGGTTTGGGCACGCTGTTCCAGTTCGGGTCTGCTAACCCTATGTAGGGGTCCGGTCCTCCCTGCCTCCTCCCTCCACAGTGGAAACGACGGGCTCCCACCAACGCTTCCGCCTCAACACGCTAGACCTGCCAGTCCAGCCCTCGTCCCGGCAGTCCCTCCCACCGGGAGCCCCAGGGAAAGCAGCGGCCCTGCCCTCTCCCGGCCACGGGGGTGGGAGGCCCCTTGCTCCTGCCCGCTGCCTCCGCGGCACTAGGCCCCTGCCCTGCCTGACGCCGAGCCCAGCCCGCCCAATTCCCGAAGCCCTTTTACGCCCGTCTGACGGCGTAACCTCTGCGGCGCGAGCAGGCCCTGCGCAAAGCGACGAGTGACCCCTGCGGCCATCGCCCGGGCGACCCCGCCATCAACGCACCAATACGCTGCCCGGCCTTACCTCCCCTCCCTGCCCACCCGCCCTCCGGGGCTCCCGAGTGGGCTCCGCCGACACCGCCTCTGCCTTCGCCGCTGCCGGAAGCGCCCTCCTCTCGCCAGCCGCCACCGCTGCGCCCGTCGTTACCACACACCCAGGCGTTGTCCGGAACTAGCCGGCGACCGCGCCGACCCATGGGACCTGTAGTCCTGCTCCCGAAAAAACTACAGCTCCCGAGAAGCACCGGGGCAGCGGAGCCGCCTGACAAGCAGAGGGAGAGGAGGCGCCAGATAGAGGGGGAGGGCGCGGGTGGGAGAGCAGACCAATCGGAGCGCGGCGTCGGAGAAGAAGGCGGGGCGTTACCCATATGAGGGAAAGAATGGGCTGGGACCGGTGGGAGGGGAGAGGCGGAGGGGGAACTATTCTAGGCGCTGCAAGACGCCAGAGAAACAATCCCCGAGGTGGTGCTCCCGTTTGTTGCTCCTGTCGCTGCTGTGTTGCTTCTGCAGCTCCGGCAAAGGGAGCAGCCGGTCCCCCTGCAAGGCTAACCAGGGCTGCAGCAGCACCTGCGCCCTCAGCATCACTCATCAAAGGGGCTTGGAGGGCAGGTAAGCACCAGCAGCCGACACTTCTGCGATAGCGCAGCTTGCTCGCGTGTAGTCCGCGGCTGCGGGGCGGGACGGCACTTCGCCCGATCGAATACTGTTCTTACTCGCGTCCAAAAGAAAAAAAAAAAAGTGGGGTCATTAATTTAAGGTTCAGTTGTATATCGCAGTGTTATGGGGTGCTTTGCATTTTTGTTTTTCTCTTTTCAAAGAGGGTCTCATAAAAAAGGGGGGAGGGGGTTGTAGCGGATGCCAGTTGTTTCAGCAAAACGAGTTTCAACCCCTTCCCATTTATCCTAGAATAGTCTCTCTGTTTCATCAGACGCGATGTAAAAAATCTCATTGAAACAGTTCACGTTTGAGAATGACCATTTACTATTTCCTCCCCTGCTGCTAGATACCTAGTCGGGTAGGTTGTTGCATTCCCCTCCCCCTTTTACTAGGTGTTGCAACTGGATCGCTTTTAAAAGAAAGTCAGTATTTTTTTTTTATTTTTCTGTGTTGGGGGTTTAGTAAATACCTGACTTCAGTGACTTATTAGGAAGAAATACTTATTTTACTTGAGAAAAATCTATGTTGACTGTACTGTCATTTTCCCTGATGCACATGTGCCTTTTGTGGGAGACAGTGCTGCCTTTGGTGTAAGTGATGCTCAGAACTTAACAATGTAAGCTCTTAAGAATAAGAAGTAGCATTTGGCTCGCGCTCTCTCTCTCTCTCTCTCTCTCTCTCTCTCTCTCTCTCTCTCTCTCTCTCTCTCTCTCTGTGTGTGTGTGTGTCCTATTGTCTCTAAAATATATGGTTACCCAAGAGTTGACATCGTTTCAGCATCTATCGTATCATTTTGATGCTCATTTTGTATTGCTTTTTGTATAGATCAGTGTTTGTGTGTGTGTGTGTGTGTTTTTAAAGAGCTATATTTGAAATAACTTGAAAGTTTTGTAAAGAATGTCTGCTCTTGTAAAATGATCACCAGCCTTTAGACTCTGTGTGTCTATTAGCTCCACGTCTATTAGCCCAGCCTGAAATCCTTATAAAGAAGTCAATGAGAATTTTGTCATTGGACTTGAATGGGTCACTATCAAGTATTTCCCAGCTGCCTTAAAAGAAAATTACATCTCGAGCTCTATAGTAAATGATTTTCTCAAGAATAGAAATAGAGATATTGTTAGTAATTTGAAAGAACAAAAGCATCCCCTTTCAGAAGATGCATGCATTTGGATTTACAAAGCCACTGAGATGGTCATCCTCTGCACACTTACTGGGGAGGAAATCTCATTGGATTTAGTGAAATTTGCTTTTTTTAAAACATGCATTGAATTAGGCTGCATGATGAGGTAGTTAGATTTGCAAGTTCCTGTCCTGGAGATAGTTATTTGAAGGTACATAGTGTTTAGTGAGAGTTATTCCCAAGTAAGTGTGCACAAAAGCCTTATAGCACAATTCTGTGCATGTTTACTCAGGAGTAAGTCCCACCATGTTCAGGTGATAGTGAATAGGATTGCCGCCTTAAGCTGCAATCCTATATACACTTTCTTGGGGATGAGACCTATTGAATGCAAAGGGGAATACTTTCAATTAAATATGTGTAAGATTGCACTAATAACCTGATTTGTTCCTATTCATTTTTGGGACTAATTTACACTGTGTTTTCAACTGTATAATCAGCTTCCTTTTAAACATAATATGTGTCCCTTTCACTTATAAACATCATGTTTGATAAAAGCTCCATATGTTTCATGCTTCATTTGTTTTTGTGTTAGTGTTTAAAACCAAATAAAATATCAAAGCTCTTCTATATTGTGGAAAATGATTGAAACTATCAACCATGTTACAACCATGTTACTCTTTGTTGTCATCCAAAAGCACAGCTTTTACCTTATGAATCTCTGCACCGTGAGAATAAGGCAACATTATACAGCACAATCCTATGCATGTTAACAGACATAGGGCTCACTGTATTCATTGGGGCTTGCATCCCTGTATAGATGATTGCAGCCATAGTGTGTAGCACTAGCCACTACTTTTCCTGGTTGACCCAGGGAAAAATAGCAACAAGAATGCCATGAAATCCATTTGCCCAAGAATGTGTAGACTCTTTAGTGAGTCAATCTTCACATTTCTCCAAATTCTGATCACAAATGGTGGAATTGGATCTAAAAAATAGTGTGATGGGGTGCTACCTCAAATACTATACAGTAGTAGGCAAACTGCATAGAAATACACAGTCTGGAAACAGTGTGAAATTTCTGAATGCCAGCATTGCATTTGTAGAGGTGGTGTTGGGAAAAAAACCCCAATTCAAATTTTCTGTAAGTTTTGAGGTGTAGGTGAAAACCAGAAAAACCACACGCTAGGATTTTCTTAACCCTGACAATTTATTCCGGAGTTGGATTGCTACAAAAAAACAATATTATCTAGGTTACTGGGGTCTACAGAGCTGCAATGGAATAAAAGCTTAATTGGGATTTTCTTTTAATACCTATGAAATATATAAAGCTCCTATAAAATAAATAGGCTAATCATAGGCAAGTTTACTTAGATGTAAACGCTGTGAAATTCCAGTGAAATGCTTATTGTTGTACAAAAGTATGCCTGTGAATTACCTCTCGCATTCTGTGGGATTACTTGTTATTGATCCACGAATTTCATCTTTCCCATCTTGAGCATTTCTGCCAGCACATTTGTTTGCAGTGTCCAAATAGCTTTGTTGCTACAAGAATACGACAGGAAGCGTGTGTGGGTGCAGTGGACCATATGGATGGTTCCAAGCATGCGTCTGCTTGGCTTGAAAGATGTTAAGATTGTGCTGTCATTTATACTTGTTGCTTAGGCTGTATGTTCTTGTTGCATCCTGACAGCTGGAGTGTGAATCGCCCACATTCCAACAGCATGGCGAGTTTCTTTTAACTTGGTTTTATTCTCGGCCCCTATTTTGTCTGTCCTTCGGCCAACAGCAGCCAACCCAGTGGTGTCATTCCAATGATTTAGGAACAGGAACTCACTTTTGATTGGCACTTGTCGGGAACCCGGAACCAGCCATGGAGCCCGTTAGGATCTGGAACGCCCGTTCTGGTCCGTTCCCCCTGAATGACATCACTGCCTTTGCCCCCCTAGGAATCTGGAGTTGCTCCCTTTAACCCTCTGAGTGCCGGCCAACCAAGAAGAAAAGCTCTTTGCAGAGGAATTGGGGGGGGGGGAGGGAGAGTGAAGTGGGCGGAGTCAGCCCTAATTTTAACTAGTGGAACTTAGTTCCCCCGCGTTCCCCCTGCATGACATCACTGAGCCAACCTTGTGTGGAAGCAGGTTTCCATGCAGAAATGGCGCTATAGTCATCTTACAAGACTGCTGAAGTCTGGACGCAGCCAGCAATTGGGGGCCGAAACCACAAGTGTCGTCCTTTCAAATTCCAGTCGCTTTTATTACATTTACGCACATTTGGAACGGCGCCCTGAGCAAAAGCATGCTGTTTGTGTGGACCCTGGTTGTTGGAAACGTGCCATAAGACAAGTTCGTGCCAGCCTAGGACGCATTGGGTCGACGCAAGGACTTGCACCAACTAGCCATGCTGCGGACAGGAGCAAGAGGGTGGGGGAAGAGAGGAGGGGGTGGAGGGAGAGTGGCCCTGGGGGTGGGGCATCCTGGGGAAGGGGGGAAAGAGTCAAGATCTGGACATTATACCAGATCCTAAGCCCTGACCGTGATCTGGGCCACTGTTGGCTTCTCGGACTTGATCCTGCTATTTAGCAGGCTCAGGTTCAAATAGTCTCAACATGCCTGCTCAGGATGCCTGGTGCTTACTCCAGGGTAAAGGGGACAAATGTCCCCTTTCTCCGTGGTGAGCACCAGCTGCCTTCTACCCTGGGAAGGCTTTCAGCACAGACCAGCCGGACTGCCTGCTCCTGTGCAGGTTAGGATTGCAAGTCCTGAATAGCTGGAATGGACCAGGACACTTCAAGGCATTATCTGCTCGCATGATCTTGCGCATTTGCTGTGGATCCAGCTATGAAGCCTTGCCCTGTAACTCGCCAATCCCTGAGGGTCAGGACATGCAAGAGGACCTTTTCTGGGATCATACCTGAACTTTGCAGTTCCAGTCCTAGGGAGGCTCACTGTGCCCCTTCTCTGACAACATTTTGCCATATAGCGAACACTTTCCTCTTCTGAAAAGCATTTTGTGATTTTGATTGGTCTTTTGTTGTTTGAAATCTCCTGTATGGAAAGGTATTGCTAATGTTTTGTGTACTTAGTCATTGATGTTTTGTTTTCAGTGTTGTCGTGAGCCACCTCGACCCTATTTAATTTTTATTTTTTTTGTTTTGAAGAATTTATTCCCTGCCTTTCCCATGCCAAACCAAATGCCCAAGGCGGCTTACGTGGGCAGGCTAGTCTAAACCACCATTTCTCAATGGGGTTTTTACACATATACAGTACTCTGCGATTCACCGAATACTCAGTCTCAGATGTAGCCTTCACAGTGTGGCTCTCTCCTCTGGCCACGTAACATCGAGCTTCAGCAGGTGATCGTAAGTCCAGCCTGGACAGGTCCTCAAGGTTGGACTCCGTCCTTTTGCCGGCTGGCCTTCTCACAACATCCCCGCACTGGCTAATCAGGTCCACAGTGACTCCGTTCTGCCACAGCAGGTACTGCAGCTTGTCCCAGCCTGGCATTCTGTCTCCCATCCAAAAATAGACCACGGATTCTTTTGCTTAGCTTCAGGCAGTACCAGCAGCTCAACCATCAGCCCACCCTGCCTGCCTAATGGAAAGATGAATGGCATTGACAGGCAGGGAATGTTACTTTGTGGTAGAGCACATGCTAAAGGTCTCATACGCCTGGCTTCACGTACCCCTGGCTTCTCCAGGTAGGTCTGGGAGTGAGCCCTGCCTTAAACCTTCAAGAGCTTCTGCCAGTATAGATACGATTTAGGGCACAATCCTAACCAACTTTCCAGCACAGGGGTGAGGGCACTGCAGCTCTGAGGCAAGGGAACAAGCAATCCCTTACCTTGAGGAGGCCTCCGTGACCACTATTCCTCTGCAGGATGCAGCATGTACCTCATTGGCACAGCTAGGTTCGTGCTGGAAGGTTGGTTAGGATTGCGCCCTTAGATACGTGGACCCAGTGATGTCATGCAGGGGGTACGCGGGGGTACGCGAGTACCGGTTTCTAGGATTACGGCTGGCCCCGCCCATTCGCCCACCCATTCGTCGACTCCACCCCCTGCAATGTTTGAATTTCCTGCACATTTGAGTTGCCTGCACGTTCTCAGAGCCAGGCAGGCAGGCAGGCAGCGAGCGGAGCCTTTCCTTTCCTTGCCACTGAAAAATGAGTTGCTCTGGGGTTTTAACATGATGCCAGGCCTCCTTAACATGTTCTGGGGGTGCTGTGGAATACAGTTGCAACTGTTGGGTCAGTTTAAAATCATCTGAGGCCTCAAAAAGGGCTTTTTTCATGTCCCTTCCTGCCACGACATCACTTCCGGCTTATGACGTCACTTCCGGTGGGCGGGTCCCAACACGGGCCAATCAAAAGTGAGTACCTGTTCTTAAATCATTTAGATGACACCACTGCGTGGACCCATCTGATCTGGCTCAGTGATAACGTAGTAGCTCTATATGTTAAGTACTCTCCTAGATGGGAATATACAGCAACCCTGCTGATGGCACCCTGAGAGCCTCAGTGGATGCTTCCCCTTCTGCGGTCCTTCTGCAGCATCTTGAATCAGAATAATGGATGCTCAGCATCGTCCTCCTTTCTGTCCCACTTCATCCCTATGATGAAGTGGGCCCTTTATAAAACCCACGGTACAATCAATTAGAGCTGACACCCAATTAAACCAAACTTAGTTGATTAATTGTATGTGTTTTAAAGTGGTTAATTGGTTAATCAAATTTGCACACATTTGCATATGAAGAAAACATGAGCGCAGTTGAGAAATCCTCACGTGCGGCCCCAATCCTGAACTCTGGTGCCGCAGTGAGGTACGGTGGCGCTGAAATGACAGCTGAAATGACAGCCGGCGGGGCCAGAGCAGCCTCTGGCGTCTTCTCAGGGGTAAGGGAACCACTGATCACAATGGGTCTTCTCAGATCTGCCCCTGCTAACTAAAGGTAAAGGCTTCCCCACGACCGAATGGTCTAGTCGTGACCGACTGTAGGGGGGCGGTGCTCATCTCCGTTTCTAAGCCTGTAGAGCTGGCATTTGTCCAAGGACAAGCTTCCGTGGTCATGTGGCCGGCATGACTCTACGCCGTAGCACACGGAACGCCATTACCGTCCCACCTGTTTATCTACTCACATTTTTACATGCTTTCGAACTGCTAGGTTGGCAGGAGCTGAGACAAGCAACGGGAGCTCACTCGGTCGCATGGTCTCGAACTCCCAACTCTCCGGTCAGAAAGCCTGGCAGCAGCGGTTTAACCTGCAGCGCCACCACATCCCTAAATAGCTGCACCTGAATAGCAGGTGCAGAACTGAGGAGGCTCGGGAGGGCACACAAGATTTGGCAGTAGGCTTTGCCACCATTCCCGCCACCCTTGCCCCGATCTGCCCACTGTCCTACCCTCCCTCCGCCCAGTTCTGTCCCATGCCCACTGTCCCCCACCCTGAAAAGCCTCTCTGCTGCCTGGTGGGCACGCTCACTGTCCAGCACTCCCATGGTTCATCCATCCAGCACTGAGCCCCAGTGCCAACTGGCGCTGGACTCTCCACCAGCTCTGGGTGTCTGCCACTGGTGGGAAAGTGCTTTACGGCACTTATGCAGCACCAGTGGTGGAACCGCACCACCGATACTAGGAAGAATAGGATCGGGCCCTAGTTTTGTTTTGAACGGCCGATGTGTTCATGTTTTGCCATAGGCACTCCCTGAGAGGAGGCATTCCCCTTTCTTCTCTTTCACAACCAAGTGGATGCCTCTTCCATGATGGCACCCCCCTGCTGTCTTTATGGGGTCGTTTCTATCAAGAAAAATTAAACTCCTTTAAATCCTGCTTGGCTAAGAGGTGGGTGCCTTCTAATGGATCGGAAGGGTTCAATTTATTGATTTAGCTTAATAATACAGCACCATCAACATGCAAAGTGCTTTCACAAAAAGCGCCGTAGGAAGCTTAAAGGTAAAGGTTTCCCCACGACCGAATGGTCTAGTCGTGGTGCTCATCTCCGTTTCAAAGCCTGTAGAGCCAGCGTTTTTTGTCCGATCATGTGGCCAGCATGACTCTACGCCGTAGCGCACGTAACGCCGTTACCTTCCCACCAAAGTGGTCCCTATTTATCTACTTGCATTTTTTTTAGGTGCTTTCGAACTGCTAGGTTGGCAGGAGCTGGGACAAGCAACGGGAGCTCACTCCGTCACGCAGTCTCGAACTCCCAACCTTGCGATTGAAAGCCCAGCAACAGCGGATTAACTCACTGCGCCACCACGTCCCTATGTAGGAAGCTTACAGATCATATAATTGGGGCCCAATCCTATCCAATTTTCCAGCACCGATGCAGCCTTTCCAATGGGGCATATGCTATATCCTGCCATGGGGAGGGGGAATCACAGATTTGTTCCCTTCCCTTGGGGCTGCATTGGCGCTGGAAAGTTGATTAGGATTGGGTCCGCAATTGGTTAAGTGCTGCAGCTTTTCAGGATAAACCTGTTAGCCTCTCGGTTGTCAACAGCTCTCTCTATCTCTGCTGCAACAGGTTAACATGGCTCTTCTGGGATTTCAAACAAGATGTTCCACAATACGACTCGCAGTGAGGCAGAGATTTATGATGCTGTTTATCTGTCATTTCAGGGGGGTCCAAAGAGCCCCTTAGGCACACTGAATGAAACACTTGAACAGGCACAGTTTTCCTCCCCTCTGTTGCAACTTCCTGGAGCTGTATTGGACTTTGCATCTGATTTGCATCTCAATCTGCATTGAGAGTGGTTAACAGAGGAAGGAAATTATAATACCCCATATGTGGAAAAAGAGACATGGTGGTGCTGCGGGTGAAACCGCTGCTGCTGAACTTGCTGACCGGAAGGTTGGCAGTTCGAGACCCCCCGTTGAGCTCCCGTTCAACGGGACCCCCCAATGAGCTCCCGTTGCTTGTTCCAGCTCCTGCCAACCTAGCAGTTCAAAAGCATGTAAAAATGCAAGTAGATAAATAGATACCGCTTTAGTGGGAAGGTAACGGCATTCTGTGTGCCTTGGCATATAGTCATGCCAGCCACATGACCCACAGAAACTTGTCCTCAGGACAAACTCCGCCTTTTTGGCTTAGAAATGGAGATGAGCACTGCCCCCTACAGCCGGTCATGACTAGACCATTCAGTCATAGGGAAACCTTTACCTTTATATGTGGAAAACATCCCGAAGATGCTTACCTGATACCAATGTTGATGTCTTTTTGGTGCCAGTTGAGCAGCTCTTAATTTGTCCCGGCATTATAGCATGTGGTGCAACTGTTTCACATTTTTATCTATCACCCTCAGGTCATTGCCTCTTCTGTTACAGTTGGCATTGCTTGAACTTTTATTGTGTTTTAATTGCTTAACGTATAGGCAGTCCTGATGGGTCATACTGACCACTTTCAAATAAATGTAAATGCATTGGCTCCTGTTGAGTGTTGGTAAGCACATGGTTCTGGATGCATGAAAGGACAAAACTCCTGGGGTAGTGGGAGAAAACTACTGGGAGAATGGTCAGTGGTTCTCAAATTTTTTTGCACTAGGACCCACTTCTTTGAATGACAATCTGTCTGGTACCCACTGGAAGTGATGTAATGGGCAGAAGTGCCGTCATCGTGATTCCAGAGCCTTCTGCTTTCCTGAGAGTGCGACAATAAGTTATTTCCCAGTCATATTCCAATAGCAAAGTGAATCAGGAAAAAAAAAATCCTATTTACAATCTTGACACAATCAAAACAACCACACAGCTCTTCCCCTTTCCAGCATTTCAGCATCCCATATTTTCAATATGGCTGCTCTAGGTGTTTCGCGACCCACCTGAAACTGGCTTGGGACTCACTGGTGGATCCTCACCCACAGTTTGGGAACCACTGAAACTGAGGTAGCATTCGGTTAATCATCTCTTGGGAACTTTTTTTGTTTCCCTGCTTGTATTTTCATCTCCTTGCCAACCTTTGCCAATCACCCCCCTTTTTGTTGTATCCTCTTTTTTTTTTTTTTTTTAGGAAGTGCCTTGCTTTGATCTCTTTGCACATGTGCACATCCTTCTTTTTCAGTGCTTTGTTCCTTTGGTCCTTTAATAAGCTCCCCCTTTTCCTTTGCAACATCCCCTCTTCCCATATTTTCAATATGGTGGTTCGCAACCCAGCTGACATTGGCTCACGATCCACTGGTGGGTCGTGACCCATAGTTGGGGAACCAATGGTATAAAGCGTAAGAACAGAAGAAGAGCCCTGCTGGATCAGGCCAAAGGCCTATCTAGTCCAGCTTCCTGTATCTCACAGTGGCCCCACCAGGTGCCCCAGGGAGGCACAAGACACAAGATGCTTGCATCCTGTTGCCACTCCCTTGCACCCGGTACTCTGAAATAGCCTACTACTAATGTGAGGAGGTTGCACAATCCATCATGGCCTATAGCCCACGATGGACTTTTCTTCCAGAAATCTGTCCAATCCCCTCTTAAAGGCATCTAGATCAGATGCCATCACCACCTCCTGTGGCAAAGAGTTCCACAGATTAACTACCCGCTGGGTAAAAAAGTACTTCCTTTTATCTGTTTTAACTCTCCCAACCCTCAGTTTTAGCGGATGCCCCCTGGTTCTGGTGTTTTAAGAGAGGGAAAAGAATATCCCTCTATCGACTCTATCGCTTCCGTGCATAATTTTGTATGTCTCAATCATGTCCCCCCTCAGGCGCCTTTTTTCTAGGCTGAAGAGCCCCAAACGCTGCAGTCTTTCTTCATAAGGGAGGTGCCCGAGCCCTGTAATCATTTTCGTCGCTCTCTTCTGCATCTTTTCCAGCGCCACTATGTCCTTTTTGAAGTGCGGCGACCAGAACTGTACACAATATTCCAGGTGTGGCATTACCATCGATTTGTACAATGGCATGATAATATTGGTTGTTATTCTCAACCCCTTTTTTAATTATATTACTCCAAGCATGGAATTGGCCTTCTTAATTGCTGCCACACAGTGGGTCGATACCCTCATTGAATTGTCCACCAGCACCCCAAGATCTCTCTCCTGAGCTGTCACAGACAGCTCAGAACCCATAAGCCTATAGGTGAAGTTTTGGTTTTTTGCTCCAATGTGCATCACTTTACACTTGTTTACGATGAAACGCATCTGCCATTTGGCTGCCCGTTCCCCCAACTTGGAGAGATCCTTCTGGAGCTCTTCACAATCCCCTCTGGTTTTCACCACCCGGGAAAGTTTTGTGTCATCTGCAAATTTGGCCACCGCGCTGCTTATCCCTCTCTCCAGGTCATTTATGAACAAGTTGAAAAGCACTGGCCCCAAGACAGATCCCTGGGGCACTCCGCTTTTCACCTCTCTCCATTCTGAAAATTGCCCATTGACCCCCACTCTCTGTTTCCTGGCCCTCAACCAATTCTGGATCCATAAGAGGACCTGCCCTCTTATTCCCTGACTGTGAAGTTTCTTCAGCAGCCTTTAGTGGGGGACTGTGTCAAACGCCTTCTGAAAATCCAGGTATATGATATCCACAGGTTCACCCACATCCATGTGCCTGTTGACCTTTTCAAAGAATTCCAAAAGATTCGTGAGGCAAGATTTACCATTACAGAAGCCATGCTGACTTTCCTTCAGCAGTATTTGTTCCTCTACATGTTTTAGAATTTTATCTTTGATGAGGCTTTCCACCATCTTACCCGGAACAGACGTTAGGCTGACCAGCCTGTAGTTTCCAGGGTCCCCCCTTCTCCCTTTCTTAAAGATTGGCATGACATTGGCTATCCCCCAATCCTCTGGCACCATGGCTGTTTGAAGGGACAAGTTGCATACTCTAGTTAAGAGGCCAGCCACTTCATTCTTTAGTTCCTTAATAACTCTTGGGTGTATACTATCTGGCCCTGGTGACTTATTTATATGTAATTTGTCAATTTGATCTGAAACATCTTCTTTATTAACCGTTATCTGCTTTAATTCCTTAGTTAGGAAGGGCTGTTCGGGCTGCGGCATCTGCCCAAATTCTTCTGCCGTGAAGATGATTGCAAAGAATTCATTTAATTTCTCTGCAATCTCCAAGTCCCCTCCTCTTTCCCTCCTCTTTCCCTCCCTCACCATCCAGCGGGCCAACCGCCTCTCTGGCAGGTTTCCTGCTTCTAACATATTTGAAGAAGCTTTCATTGTTCCCCTTTATGTTTCTGGCCATGTGTGCCTCAAACTCTTTCTTGGCCTCCTGTATCACCTTCTTACTTGTCTTTTACCAGAGTTTGTTCTTTTTTATTCTCCTCATTGGGGCAAGACTTCAATTTATGGAAAGAAGCTTCTTTGCTCTTTACAGCTTCTCTAACTTTGTTCGTCGGCCATACAGGCACCCTCCTGGACCTTCTAAGCCTTCTAAAGCCTTCTAAGGCCCTGAATGCTTTTGGAGCATGACAGAATATGAGCTCCAGTAAGCAGGGGAGGGGGCACCAGTCACGGGGTAGGTGCAGCAGCCTGTGGTCCTGGCCACAGGGCAGCAAACAGGTCACAGCTGCAAGTGATTTACAGCTGTATGATTCCTTTCACACCTTCCACTGGGTGCATGGAGAACAAGGTCAGTGAACATAATCCCACTTTCCTTCCACACTTTCGGAATATGTATGGACAGAAGGTGTGAAAAGGGGGTCTCTCTCTCTCTCTCTCTCTCTCTCTCTCTCTCTCTCTCTCTCTCT
>JAJKFI010032948.1:0-32492 GCA_029204185.1 Lerista edwardsae | reverse complement strand
TCCACAAGCCCCCAACTCTGCTATAAACACTCCAAATAAACAACAGGGGGGAGCACAGCAAGCTTATTGCCTGCAGCTGCACCCAGGATCTCTATAGACTGTCAGTCAGTGGGGCAAGCAGTGCAGCTTTACCTTGGGCCCTCCCACCTGTCTCTGACTCCAAACTGCCCAAAATGACTCTCTTATAAGCAGATGGTGGTGACATCTTCATGTTACCACCAACTATTTCCAGGTGCTGCACGTGGCACTACAAGCACTTTTTTGTGGTGAGTTGTGGCCCTGCGAGGAGGGTAAGGGGCAGCGGTGTAATGCTGCCGGAATGCTAGGCGGGACATCCGGGTGATCGACAGCCCGCCCATCGCGTTCCGCAGCGTTCCGCCATTTGCGTAACGTACGCAAGTGGCGTAATTGGACCCGACATTTCAGTGGACCCGTTTGAAGCCTCAGCATTGAAATCGATAGTTCCAAGACACAAACATTTGCTTGCCGAACAGGAAAGTCATTTTGGTCCCCGTGGGGTCCTGAGCACATATTCTGATCTCTCAAGAGACTGGCAGGAAGTTTCAGCAAGGGCTCAGCCATGTTTGTTTCTCAGCATGAGCCACATGTAGGTTCCTGCACCACTTTGCATAGCTATTAAAGGCTCAAGGCCAGGGCAGTGTATCTATTAGGCTGAGGAGGCTGAAGCCTAGGGGATCCGCAGAGACTAGGGCCCATCAAGGCGGCATGTCTGGGCATCAGCCTCATGCATGGGTCTCCAGATCCAACCAGCAAGAGACCACAGCAAGCCCAACCTTGCAAAGGCAACCTTGCAGAGCTCTTCAAGAACCACGTGGGACAAGCTCTGCCTATAGGGATTAAGCTGGGCTGCACATGGAGGCTGCATTGCTGGGGAGCTTCCTTGCAAGACTGGGTCCACTGTGAATTTTCCCCCCCATTTGGGAACAACTTAGTGCCTGGCTTCTCCTTTTCTTGCCCTTCAGATTTTGGCCTGCGCTTCGGCTGTTTTAGGAGTGGGGGTGGGGCGAGCTTCCATGCAAGCCTGGGTCCATTTGTGAGGACAAGGCCAGTGATGTCATGCAGGGGGTACGCGGGGGTACGCGAGTACCGGTTTCTAGGATTACAGCTGGCCCCGCCCATTCGCCCGCCCACTCGTCGACTCCGCCCTCTGCAACGTTTGAATTTCCTGCGTGTTTGAGTTGCCTGCATGTTCTCAGAGCCAGGCAGGCAGGCAGGCAGCGAGCGGAGCCTTTCCTTTCCTTGCCACTGAAAAATGAGTTGCTCTGGGGTTTTAACATGATGCCAGGCCTCCTTAACATGTTCTGGGGGTGCTGTGGAATACTGTTGCAACTGTTGGGTCAGTTTAAAATCATCTGAGGCCTCAAAAAGGGCTTTTTTCACGTCACTTCCTGCCACGACATCACTTCTGGCTTATGACGTCACTTCCGGTGGGTGGGTCCCGACATGTGCCAATCAAAAGTGAGTACCTGTTCTTAAATCATTTAGATGACACCACTGGACAAGGCCCCTGTGGCAGGACTGACTAAGATTTGGGGTTGGCTACAAAGACGGGCTTGTGAAGAAATGTGATGCATTGACTGAGCTGCAGAGGCCTTATTTGTAAAGAGAACTTTCCTGCCGGCCCATCTACCAGGGGCTTCAATTGATTGTGGCAGGAGCTTTCCTGGAGAGTTTTGGAGAATAGAAGGCCCCAAACCCCCTAAAGCCTGGGGGCACGGCCGTGAGTTAATACAGCCCTGCTCAAGGTGATGTGGGGGTCAGGGTGGGGAGAACCAGCATCCCTAGTGGAGGGACATCCATTTCAGTGGCTTGGAGCAGGGAAGAAAAGGTGTGTCTTTCCTGCAAGGGGAAGAGGGTACCTTTCTAAAAAGAAAGGATTGCACATGCACGTTAAGCCAGGTCCTTGGAAAGAACATTTTGCTCTCTGTCCTCCCTCCTGCCTTTGCTAGCAGCGGCTGCCACCAAGCAGTGAACTACTTTTGCATCCGCCCACGTCCGAACAGCGGGGGCTTTTCATCCAGCCAATCGACTGCCCCCCTCCCAAGTCATTGAATTTGGTCTGCCTGAGCGTGATCGTTCTCAAGACGTGCCCATGCTGAGTCCTCGCAGTCGTACAAAGCGATCGGAGGAATACGCAAACCTCAGTCAGGCCTAGGCGGTGTAGTGGGGGAAAGAAAGGAGATGACCCAGCTGGTTTTGCCGTAACCATGTTGAGGAGGAAGCCAGGCAGGAAGAGAATTGAAACGGCTTTCTTAGGACCAATTAAGAAAGCACAAAGCACAGAGGCCATTTCAAGTGCCACAGATGCTTCCAAGCTTCCTCAAGCTAAATGGTTTGAATGAAAAAGAGAGATATGAAAGGAGGGGGAGAAAAAGATGTTGCTGATCGAGGGCGTGGCAGAAGGCCCTATCTGCAATATGTCATGGCCTTAATATGGTGAATCTGGAAGCTCTTTGCAGACTAATTAGGAAATAGTGCTCAGTATAAAAGATCACATCGTGCACCAATAGGTCTTGGGACAAAGCAGTAATGGGTATTCCTTCCTTGAATATATACAGGTTGAGTATCTCTTATCCAGATTGCTTGGGATGGGAATGTTTCTGGAGTTTGGATTTGCCTGGATTTGGGAACAAGAACATAAGAAGAGCCCTGCTGGATCAGGCTAAAGGCCTATCTAGTCCAGCTTCCTGTATCTCACAGTGGCCCTCCAGATGCTTCAGGAAGCACATGAGACAACAAGATGTCTGCATCCTGTTGCCACTCCCTTGCTCCTGGCATTCTGAAGTAGCCTACTACCAACGTAAGGAGGTTGCACAACCCATCATGGCCCACGATGGACTTTTCCTCCAGAAATCTGTCCAATCCCCTTTTAAAGGCACCTAGGCCAGATGCCATCACCACCTGCTGTGGCAAGGAGTACCACAGATTAATTGCATAAATATAATGAGAGATGCTTCCTCTAGCTCTTTTCACTGTTACCCACAAAGGTGTCTACTGGCATCTCTTACATTTTTCAACAATGTCTGTATAGGACACTGGTTCCCAAACTGTGAGTCAGGACCCACCAGTGGGTCACGAAGCACCTAGGACACCCATATTGAAAATATGGGGAGATGGGATGCTAGGCGGATTGTGTGGTTGCTTTGCTTGTGTCAACGTTGTAAATAGGCTTTTTTTCTTTCTGAGTCACATTGCTATTGGAAAATGCCTGAGAAATAACCCAACTTATTGCTTATTCTCAAGAAAGCAGAAGGTTCTAGCATCACAATGAAAGCACTTCCAGCCATGACATCACTTCTGGTGGGTCCTGGACAGATGGTCATTCTAAAAATTGGGTCCTGGTACTAAAACATTTGGGAACCACTGGTATAGGCACGCACCACAGACCAGAGAATAGAACTTGCAGCCTGTGCGTGGGAACAGGACCTTCTGGTGTTCACATTGCAGAAATTTTTTTTTTTAAGTATACAAAAATGGTTGGATTTTGGAATAGTCAGGATTTCTGCTGTCTGGATAAGGGATCATGTACCTTTATACGCCATCTAAGGTATAAATTGTGGCAGAATTAGACATTGCTTCAAGCGTGAGCACAGCTTCACCTCACACTATGCAGCAACTCATTGAGCCTTGGGTATCAAGTACCCAAAAGATAAAAGTTAGGACATGACCATTGTGGCCAGAGGTCTGAGGTTGGGAAAATGTCCAGCCTAGGCTGCACCTACCAAAGAGAAACATCAGATAATTTTCAAGGGAAGGCAAATAAAAGTTTTTACAAAGTTTTTCTCAGAGGGTTTCTGCATATCCAGGCTTGACGATGAAATCCTCACAAAAAAAGAAAATTCACTGACATTTCTTTATATCTTCTGTGGAGTGCATAGACGAAAGTTCTTTTCTCTCTCTCAAAACACCAGAACTATGGCACATCCACTAAAAGTGACTGGTGGAACAGACAAAAGTAAAACTGTATATACTCATGTATAAGTCTAAAAATGTATGTCTTAAAATTGACCCTGAAAACATGGATCGACTTATACATGGGTCAATACAGTTAATAAAGCTTTTAACAGCAGCTTGGGTAGGGGCTGGGCTAAGCAGCAGAAAGCTGGGGGGGGGGGGTAGAAAAAATGGAGCAATTTTACGTACCAGTAATTGTTCTCAGGCACCAACAGACAGCAAGCAAAAAACCAGTAGCCATTTTCCTTCTTCACCAAACAGGCAGAGAGATGAAGGTGCTTTTGGGAATTGTAGTCATTATGAAGGCTGCTGCTATGGAGGTGCTGTGCTATATTCCTCACAAAACCTACAACTTCAATAAGCACCTTCATCTCTCTCCCTTCTTGTTTGGAGAATAGCTCCATTTCTGTGCTGCCTCAGAAGAATGTGAAATAGCTCCTTTTTTGGTTGGCTTTCTGTTGCTGCCTCAGAACAATTACTGGTAAGTCATTTTCAAAGAATTTCATACCCGCCCCCTAAATTTCACCCTCAACTTGTGCATGAGTCATAGCAAATTCTATTATTTTTGGCTTAGGACTTGCCCTCGACTTATCCATGAGATCAACTTATACTTGAATATATACGGTATGTGCTTTACCTAGCACGTAATTAATCTGTGTAACTTTAAGCCACAGGATGTGGTGATGGCACCTTGGACAGATTTATGCAGGGAAAGTCCATCACAGGTTACAAGGCTATAATCAATCAAGTATGTCAAGGTTTGCAGAGCACCCAAACCTAGATAATTTGTAGGCCTGAAGAATCCAAGGCCCGACAGAGGCAATCATGAACAGCTGTGATCGGAAAGGTCTGAATCACAGCACAGGTGAAAGCACTTGCCTCGTTAGGCAAATCAGAGCGATCTGGTTGGAGCAGAGCTGTATGTAACCAGAATGCTCCCAACACTGAGTGTGGGTCGTGGTCGGAGTGTCGTGCTCCGACGTCTGTGTTTGCTGTGCTGTACTGCTGTAAATATTTTCAAGTAAAGACTGAGTTGGTGGAAGAATCCTTCGCTTCAGTGTGTTCCTTTTGCTCGGCGACCTGGGGTGCAAATTCTGCTACTCTGCTGGATAGCTTCGCATCTATCCCCCTGACAAAGTATACATTAATTCTCCTTTTCGGGGGGGCACTCAACACATTTGCTGTTACCAGAGCGCTTGGGATGACAACTCAGCAGGTGACATGAACAGGCGCCTGTGAGGACAACTGGCACTTCGCTTGCTGTATGGAAACTCAGAAACACGCCCTCTCCTTTGACTGCATTTCTTCCTCCATCGTTTACTTGAAGAGCCTCTCTTTTCAAAAAGCGTGTAAGTAGTGCAACTTGAAGACAAACCGAAGCAAGGACGAATCATCGCCTCCCTGACCCATCTTGGTCTGTTCAAAACAAAGAAAGTTCTGTCCCTCTTATTTCCTGCCAAGATACAGTATGCTATATATGGACACTGTCAGCTCCCATTAGCGGAACAGACATGCAGAAGGGGGGAAAGGGCAGCTTGTCAAAGGGAAGCTATTGTAATCGCAATCACCTCAATTAGAGCCCGTTTAAAACCACAGGCTTGACATGCTGCAGTAATTAAAGATCAAAAACTCATGTCTCGCTTTTGCTACCCCCCCCCCGCTCTCTCTCTCTCTCGCTCTCTCTCTCTCTCTCTCTGACTGAAATGTGGAGATCCTGCCATATTTATATCATATTATATCCTGCCATATATATCATTCAAATACAAGTATTATTAATTATTATTATTATTATTATTATTATTATTACTTTTGTAAGGTGACTGCAGAAAGGGCCAGGTGAAAGGATATACAGTCAGTCCTCTTTATGTGCGACCTCACTTATCTGCTACTTTCCTCCTTATCTGCACCTCTGTACTCCTTATCCACTATGCAGAGACCTTCCCAAAACTGCAGGGACTTTCAGAATGGCACCTGCAACCAGCACTGGCCCCTTTAAAATGGCTGGCGGAAGCATCCAGCAGCCATGTTTAAGGGTCCATGCTGGTCACAGGTGCCATTCTGAAGATCCCTGCAGCCTCTGGAAGGTCTCTGCAGCATTCAGAGATCTTTTGGCACTTCTTGCTGCACTCAGCTGGCTTCCTGTGGGTCTCTGCTGGGTTCTTCTGATGGCAGATAAGGTACCCCTTGCACCTGACTCCATTGATCCCATAGGATCAATGATTCATTATCTGCGAATTTGCTATCCATAAGGATTTCCAGGAACCTAACCCTAGCTAGTCCCCAGTGAGGACTGACTGTATGTGCCTCCTCCCTGCACCCAACCTCTGGCCCTTGGGTGCATCTTACAAGAGCACTGCATCTTGCTAAGGATACATAAGGAAAGAGACAGCAGTCTATGAGAGAGGCAGTGATGTCATGTAGCCAGGACGCTCCGGAACGCCGTTCCAGTTGTTCCGTGTAGGGCTGGCTCCGCCCACTGCAGTCGTCGCTGCCGCACGCCCCTGCAATACATGAATGGGGCTGGCCGTGCCTGCACCCTGCACGCCCGCAGCCAGAGGTTTCAGCCAGGCAGGCAGGCAGTGGACCGCGGGGGAAGCGAGGACCCGCGGAAGAACTGCCAATCAACCGTGCGTCCCGGTAGCTACTTCCTGCGTTCCGGTTGTTAGCGCAGGTAGATTCCACCACTGGAGAGAGGTACCCAATATGGGCACATATCACCCAACCATACTGAACCTACATGCAGCAGTGGCCTTGATCATTCATTTCTTGCAAGGTATTAAAGGATCAGGCTCCACATATAAGACTATTGGGAGAGGCCATACCTTTGTGACAGAGCACAGGCTTTGCATGTAGAAAGTTAACATAACATCAGAAGAGACCTGAAAATTTGAATAGGATTGGGCTGTAAGGATGCCTTTACTAATCTGTAAAATGCTGTTAAAATATTTATTTTGTCTGGTCTTCAAACTGTAGATGCTTGTTGGACAATTCTGGTGCAGTTTAGTTGTGATATACAGCAGATTTTGAACTTGTATGGAATGTTAGTGTACTAACAGCAGCTAAAACTTTTACAGTTAAATATCAGAGCTAGAGAATTCTGCTAGTTTTGAAAGAATGCTTGGCTAAGATCCGGAAGTTGATTGGAATGGCAGAATTAGCTAGCTTGAATTGGGAAACAAACATTGTGATTTTTTTTAAGGTAGTCCCCTCTTATCAGTTTTATGAAACAGTAATACTATTTAAACAATGATCATTGTGATTTCATTATGATCTGAAAAAAGTTATTACTTTGCATTTCATTGTTTTTATTATATTTGTGTATATTATTTCTAACCACATTTATATTTTACTTTATCTCCCTAGAGGGCATTCAAAGTGGCTATAGAGTAGTTTTTATAGAGTAGTTTTTATGGCGCAGGGGTTGGGGAGGCGATTGTTGGGGAGGGGTCAAGGCGGGGTAGGGGGAAGGCAGGGGTGGGCGGGCCTGTTGGCAGACTGGGCCAGGGATGGGGGTGGAGCCATGAACCAGATCATAACCCCCATCCCCAGCCCAATGGGCCTTAATCCAGGCTGGTTGGATTTGCGCTGCCAATTTTAGTGGCACATAACTGAGTAGCCCCATTTGGACTGCTGCCATGTTACCCAGGGGAAAGGGAATCGATTCCCCCTTGCCCCGGGTTGTGCTTCAGCCAGCTCCAACTTCAGGCTGGATATGGAGCAAGCAGCTTCGCCTGCCTATTCCAGTTCGAGATTAGGATTGCACTCTCAGTCACGTTGGATTAATGTAAGATTAGGGAGGGACATGGGATGTGGTGGGTGTGTGGGACGTGGTGGCGCAGCGGGTTAAACCGTTGAACGGCGAGGTTGTTCCTAGCAGTTCAAAAGCACGCAAGAAATGCGGGTAGATAAATAGGGACCACTTTGGTGGGAAGGTAACGGCGTTCCATGCGCCTTGGCGTATAGTTATGCTGGCCACGTGACCACAGAAGCTTGCCCTAGGACAAACGCCGGCTCTTAGACTTAGAAACGGAAATGAGCACTGCCCAGTGGTATAATCCAAATGATTTAGGAACAGGTACTCACTTTTGATTGGCACTTGTCGGGGTCCACCCACCGGAAGTGATGTCATAAGCCGGAAGTGATGTCATGGCAGGAAGTGAGGTCATAGCTGGAAGTGATGCCATGGCAGGAAGTGAGGTCATAGCCAGAAGTGATGTCATGATGGTTGCCATGGATGTGATCGTGTTTGTAATAACTTCAGCTTGTGGTTAGTGTTGATTTAACTTCTATTGCTTTACTTTCTAGAGATGTGTATATACATATTTTGCTTCAACTGTTCCCTGGTTAAATAGCAGGCTAGACTGTACTAGATTGTGAGCCCTTTTGGGACAGGGAGCCATTTAACTTTAATGTGAAATGCAAGGAGCCAGCAAGGAGCAGGAGGGGGAACGGACGACCAAAAAAAGACCACGTGGGGGCTGGGGCTGGGGGGAGGCTGCAGGAGGAACCGGGACACTGGATCTGCACGGCTGGAGGGAGTGGGAGCCCCAGGCAGCCTACCTTCTCACGCTTGCTGCCTTATTCCCGGGTCTCCCTCGCTGCTGCTGCTGCTGCTGCTGCTGCCGCTGCTGCCGCCTCCGGTCCTCTCGCTACACTGCTGCCACTGCTGCCGCCACCACCATGCTGCCTGCCTGCCTGCCTCCTCACAGAAAGTGCAGGCAACAGCTGCGGGCGTGCAGTAGGCATGCGCAGCTGCTGAGCCAACCAGCCGACAGGGCCAGCTTCAAGTGGCCGGGGCCAGCTCAACTTCTAGGAACCGGTACTCACGTAGTGGTGCATAGTGGGTCCATAACATCACTGCCCCCTACAGTCAGTCATGACTAGACTATTCGGTCTTGGGGAAACCTTTACCTTTTTAGGGAGGGTATGGCTATGAGTTGTATCCTGAAAGTTTTATTTAAAACAGATGAAAACAGATGAAATGATTAAGACACGATGGAAAACGCTCACTGTGCATGTGTAAGCTCCCACTTTCTGAACCAGAAAACATCGCAGGGTAATGTGCTCAATTCATTCTACAACTGAACATTATGAGCTGAATGGATTTGTATTCTGGCCTGAAGCCGGGTAATTATGAACTTTGACAACATCACTATTGGAAAGGATTGCTTGCTGCTAAGTACCTATCACATCTATTGGGTTGCAGTCAAAGAAAGTTAGCCTTGACTAAACACCATAGAAATCAATGAGACTTGCAGGTCGTGACCAACTTAAGTCCTATTAGTTGCAATGGGACTTAATCAAGGATAGCTCTCTTTGGATACAATCCATTTTACATGAGAACATTAAACTATCTACAGCACTATTAAACTAACTACAGCATCATTAGCTTTGTTGTGGCTCCGTTTCTGTTCCGTTTCTTAATCTTATGCTTTTCTTGTTTTAAGTAGAAGCAGGTCCATATTTTTTAAAAATTATTTTGGCAAAGCTCAGTGGTGTTCCTACAAAGGGGCGGGGCAAAACGCTAAGTTTTGCAGGAGCCTGTGCCTGTGTAATGCAGTCCCGTCCCCTCACCTCCAGAGCCACTTGCAGCTCAGAGAGCAAAGCTCTCAGCTCCACAAATGGTTCCGGAGGCAAGGGGGAAGGGCCATATTACACAGGACCTCAGGCTCCTGCAAAACTTAGCATTCCCCCCCCCCGTAGGAACACCACTGGCAACACTGAAATGGTTGCTTGCTCATTTTGCAGCCCCGAGGCAAGGGCAGGAAGAAAACTTACTAAAGAGCAAGTTGAGAGTTGCAAATAGAGTAGTTTATTAAGAGAGTGAATCATTTCAAGGAATTAGGGTGCCAGTGAACCAGATTTTTACAGGCTGAGCCAGAATTGTAGCCTCTTGGATGGTTGCCGGTATTGAAAGAGGAAACGCCATAAAGCTTTCCATCATTTGTGTTGGGATTGTACCAATAGCATTGCTATGGGGGGGCGCCGTAGTAAGTATCGCAGGCACTACAACATGCTGTGTAAGTGGTCCCACCCACTCACTGTCAGAGGCATTCTGGGCAGCGATGACCAGCGTGATTGTGATTTGATGGCATCTCTGCTTTCCAAATCCATGGGATGTAAAAGTTTCCCCTGCTTTCTGTTTCTTCAGCAAACTGCACCTGTGGTTCCCTCTGCAACGAACATTCAGGGTAGATGGACCAGCTCCATTTTTTACACCACTGCTCTTATTCCATGCTGAGCCAAACTATAACGTTAGCTCAGAGGCATACTTTGTTCCAGGCCCTTTCTCTCCTTGGGCTTCTGCAAGCCTTTAAAATAGATGGATATTGTATTTCTTTTTTTCCTTTTTGCTCAAGGCAAGAAGCAACCATTTGTTTTCATTGGTATAGGCACTGTGTTCCTTGTGTACATGCTTGTGTGCTTAGATTACAAAGCACCATTATCTGTTTCTTATCAGATTATCTGCCATCCTCATCTGATCAGGCTGTAAAAAGATACGGGGGCATCTGAGGTACAGGATCCTGGCAGCCATCCCCCATCATCCTAAATGATGGGATGGGAGACAGAATGCCAGGCTGTGACAAGCTGCAGTACCTGCTGTGGCGGAACGGAGTCACTATGGAGCTGATTAGCCAGTGCGGGAATGTGGTGAGAAGGCCAGCCGGCAAAAGAATGGAGTTCAACCTTGAGGACCTGTCTAGGCTGGACTAACGATCACCTGCTGAAGCTCGATGTCACACAGCCGGAGGAGAGAACCACACTGTGAAGGCTACATCTGGGACTGAGGATTCGGTGAATGGCAGAATACTGTATATTTATTTTAAAAAACCACTGAAAAATGGTGGTTTAGACTAGCTTGCCCATGTAAGCCGCCTTGGGCATGTGCTTCAGCATGGGAAAGGCAGAGTATAAATTCTACAAAATTAAAAAGTAAAATACAGGTTGGACCTTGTTATCCGTGGAGGATCAATTCCAGGTCCCACCCCAACCAGGGATATAGAAATCTGTGGCTAATTAAAGTGCCAATCCCATCCAACTTTCCAGCACTGATATACCTGCAATGCAGCCCCAAAGTAAGGGAACAAATATTCCCTTACCTTGAGGAGGCTTCCATGGCTGTCTCCACACCACAGGATGCAGCACATGCCCATTGGCATGGCTGCGTAGGCACTGGAAAGTTGGATGGGATTGGGCCCTGTATCCACAGGTTGCAGTCCAATAGGGTCTCTGGAAGTGACTCCAATAGGGTCTCTGGACTGTTCCGGTCCTCATCTGGAGGTGTTCTGAGGCTCATAGAGGCCGTGTGCAACTTCTATGAGCCTCAGAACAGCCCCCGGAAGTGTCAGAATGACACTTCCAGGGGCCTCAGAAAGCCTACCAGAAACTACCAGAAGGAGCTTTTGGTCAAATCTGGAAGGTCCTGTAGGTGCTCCAGGTATGGGTTCAAATTCAGTTCCAAGCCCACGGATAAAGAGGACGTAAGGTAAAGGTAAAGGTTTCCCTACGACTGAATGGTCTAGTCATGATCGACTGTAGGGGGCGGTGTTCATCTCCGTTTCTAAGCCTGTAGAGCCGACGTTTTGTCCAAGGACAAGCTTCCGCGGTCATGTGGCCGGCATGACTATATGCTGTAGCGCACGGAACGCCGTTACCTTCCCACTGAAGTATCCCACTATTTATCTACTTGCATTTTTACATGCCTTTGAACTGCTAGCTTGGCAGGAGCTGGGACAAGCGACAGGAGCTCACTCCGTCACATGGTCTCAGACTGGCAACCTTCCGGTCATCAAGCTCAGCAGTGGTTTAACCCACAGCGCCACCACGTCCCAGAGGACTTACTACATTTCAATCTCTCTCTCTTCTCCAAACTCAGTAGGCTGTCTGGAATAACAGTACACAGCTCTTTCCTGTAAGCCTAGACAGCAACCCTGCTTCGATCTGGGCACAACCAGGGGCAATTGCACAGGGCAAAAAGCTTTAAGGAGGCAACAAGCTGAGCTGGACACTAGTGGCCAAAATTGTGAAAACCTTTGTATGTATGAATACTACCACAACATTATATATCATTGAAAAATTAATGCAGAAAACAATGAAAATAAACCAGAGTGTAGTATCTTCATTCTATCAAATGTTACGCCCAAAAAACCAAGAATATGAAAATACAACTGTGATGCCACTTCCTGTAGTGATGTCACTTCCAGGGCAACATTTTGCCCTCTGCACTGGGCTATACTTTCATTAGCTATGCTGCTGGGCACAACCCATTTGTGGTTCCTGGCCGGGCACAACCCATGGCCGGGCATTAGGCTTTCAGGTATTTGGGGTCTTCTCATAAACGCTTCAGGGAAAGGGCATGCCCCTAGCTCTTGTTACTGCTGCTCTCCTCACACGCATCCCTCTGCTCCTCCCCCGTCTCCCCCCAACTCCCAAGCCGGCGGGCAGGTCGTGCTGCGGGTCCAGCTGGCACTGCCGGGAGCCCTGGCCGGCTGGGGAGGAAGGATTGGGGTGGGTGGTGGTGCACTGCCTGCCTCCGGGAGCTGTGCTGGCGGCCAGAGGAGTGTGCAGGTGCTGCTCGGCTCCGGGGCACAGAACACGCTTGGCCCTGTGACATCCTCCCCGGCCACACCCAGGCTCTGCAGGCTGGGCCGGGTCCTTTTGGGAGCTCCGCATTGCTGCAGCTCAGCTCTCTGCGGCCAGACAGTCGGCTCGCGATCACCCGCCATTAGCAACAGGGCCTGGTTCAGGCCTTGTACGCCAACATCAGAGTGGGTTAAGGAGCAAGTAACCTCCAAATTGATGGGCCCTAATCAGTGGTGTCATTCTACCGGAACGCTGGGCGGGACATCCGGGTGATCGACAGCCCGCCCGTCGCATTCCGCAGCGTTACGCCATTTGCGTAATCAATTACGCCGCTTGCGTACGTTACGCAAACGGCGTGATGCTGCGGAACGCGACGGGCGGGCTGTCGGTCACCCGGATGTCCCGCCCAGCGTTCCGGTAGAATAACACCACTGGCCCTAATCCCTGTGAAGTTTAGCCCCTAAACTTCAGCCTAGTCAGCCTAATGGATAATATGGCCCTGCTGATAGGCACATCATTTATTGGTAGGTTTGATGTAATTATCTCTACTGAAATCCCATTTGAGAAATGTCATGTCTTTTAACTTGCTCTCTCTCAGCTTCATACATTGTTGGTTTTTGCAGACGGATCCTGCGGAAATGACTCGATTCCTCTGGGGTAGTTGTTAACGTGGAACAGAACTTGCACCTCCCGTGATTTCAGTGAGCCACACATAAATTTCCCAAATTAAACCTGGCGGTATCAGAGATGCTGGCAATTACACCTGAGACCTTCTGCATGCAAGCCATGTGCTCTGCCACCAAGCTATGACTCCCAATAGGTTCTTAGCAGCCCATTAGCCTCTCGGATCCACACCCCTTATGACCACGGTGATGGAAAAGGTTATATTTCAAAAGCACATCCACAGCCTCCCAATTAACTTGAAAACTCACCATAAACAGCTCTTGCATTTTCATAAAATCATGAATCGTCAGTCTGTTTTCAAGTTGTTCTAGACTTCTTGCTGCCCCAGAATCTTCGGTCCTATCCAGAAGTTGATCCCTGGTCATGGCTGTGGCTTTTCTTGGCACAGGATGCTTGTGGCTCATGTTTAATGGGCTTTTCTGTGTCTCAATCTGCTTCCAATTGGGTACTTGGCTCAGCTCTTACGTTGTCCCGTAAGTTTTGAGGCAGTTTCAAAAATTGTTTCTGGTCTGGTCCATCACCTGACCTAAGTGTCAGAGTTAGAAGTCTTTGCAATGTCAAAGAGGACTCAAATGGGGTTAAAAGAATGCATTGCCTGTCTCAGTCATGACATTTTAATGTTTATTTAGCACCATTTCAACACTTGCTCTGGAACACTGCCCGTAAGCCCGAAAACAAGGGTGATTTTCTTTGACGGTTAAAGCAAATAGAATTGCTGCAAATTTACAGTTGTTTACAGTTTGTTCCTAGAAATGCAAGAGAAACTATTTACCCATCGAAATCTATTTTGCTTACCTTGTCGCCATTTATGTGTCATTTATTTCTATTAAAATTCCATTATCTTTTCCAAACACACTTGATTAGCTCCAGCGCGCTGATCTCTTGAGTACAAAGTTTACGCTGTGGGTATTTATGGGACTATTTTGAGTAGCTGGATTGCCTTGCCTTTTCTTGTCTTGCAGCTTGCGAGCGTTTCTTAGCAACCCTACACAACACTGAATAGCTGTCCACTCGCCCTCCCTCTCCTGGCCAATGGCTTGAATGAAAAAGCTTGCTTAGCTTGTCTCAGGGATGCTCATTCAAAGCAAGTCAGGATAGGAAGGGCCATTTGCTTGGAGAACTGAAGATCCTTCCATTATGATCATTCCATCAACTATTACGATGGGAAATAGTTTTTTTTTTTACCCAGAAATACTTTTTTACCCAGTGGGTAATGAATCTGTGGAACTCCTTGCCACAGAAGGCGGTGATGGGATCTGGCTATAGGCCATGATGGGTGGTGCAACCTCCTTATGGTAGTGGTAGGCTACTTCAGGATGCCAGATGCAAGGGAGCAGCAAAAGGACGCAGGAACAAACGTTCCCTTACCTTGAGGAGGCCTCTGTGACTACTGCTCCACAGCAGGATGCAGCACCTGTTCCATTGGCACAGCTGTGTGAGAGCTGGAAAGTTGGTTAGGAACAGAATTGCGCCCTAACTCATGTTTATGTGAACAGGGAGTAGAAGAACCACCAGCACTGGCTTCTGGGCCAATTTACATGTAAAGTTACAGAAATCACATGGCCCAGTGTGTTGACTTTTTTAAAAAAATTACAAAGCAGTGGCTTGAGAAGGCCATGAAAGGGAACAGTAGGAGATGGAGGGCTTTAGGACTCAGTGGTGCCCGCCATGCACTATTTTTAAGAGATGGGGAACAGGTTGTGCTTGAAAGTCCAATCTAAAATATAGAAGAACATGACAGCCTAGCCTTCTCTGATGGCTAAACTCCAACTTACATGCAATGTATCGATCCTATTCCGCAAAACACATCGTATATCTCAAATGATATTAAAAACACAAGGTTCCTTTTCCAGAGTCTCTACAATATAAACTGCCTTTGAAGACTAATCCTTTGTATGAAGCCTAGTTGTGATCAATTTCTGTCCTGCTGCTGAGAGCAACCGAGGCTTTATGTTCTCATTAATGAAGATGCAAGTCAAAGCTTTACATAGAGAGCCTAGTTCTTAGCTGAAATCTGCATCCCCGTGAAACCAACAATGCATACAATTGATTTCAGCAAAAAAAACTTAAGAGGAAAAAGGGACGTTGGACTAACCTTGAAGGTTCCTTCTATAGCAGAGGTTAATTCCGCCTGCTCAGAAGATGAGGTCAACCAATCTTCCATCTTGATTATCTATTATTTGCTAGCAGCACTGTGATATTTTGTGATTTTGCTGAGAACACATTTTATGTGATTAGCCAATTTTTAAACAAAACATATTTTAAAAGGTGGAACGTTATTGTCGTAATACAGTTTGCAGAACATTTGATCTAAGCATTTAAGTATGTATATAATCCCAAGATTGTACATCTGCACATTGAAATGGGGGAAAAGTCTCTCTACATTCTAACCAACCTATAAGGTGGGAGGTTTTAAAGCCAGAAGCAATTCACCCTTTCAACAAGTTTCTGCAGAGGAGTAGCTGCATTAGTTTGCTGCATCAAACTAGTTTGCTGCTGCCACAAACTTGTGGCCTCTTATAGGTGAATTAGTAAGTATAAGTCAATGGTTCTCGAATGGTGGGTTGCGACCCAATTTCAGGTGGGTTGTGAAGCACTGAGAGCAGTCACCTTTGAAGATGCAGGAAGATGGAATGCTGGAAACGGAGAGGGCTGTGTGGTTGTCTTGCTGCTGTCAAGGTTGTAAATCTTTCTGATGCACTGATGTGTTGGAAAATGGCTGAGACACACCCCAACTTACTGCTGCATTCTCAGAAAAGTAGCAGACTCTGGTGTCACAATTATGGCACTTCCGGTGGGTCCTGGACAGATTGTCATTCTGAAAAGGAGGTCCCAGTGCTAAAAGGTTTGATCCACTGGTATAAGTGTTGACTATGTGCCTAGATATAGAGTAAGAAATAAAATGGACAATCAGAGGGATGGCAACCTGCAACTATTGTATGCAAATCATTACTTAAGATTTACATAAAATAGTTGCAGGGAGGATCACAACAGCAATTGCCAATAAGCTTTCCTGGCTATGTTAACACATGCAGCAATACAGAACCTTTGTTCCTATATAATGAAAGAGTGAGGAAGCCGGCAATGGAGTTTTGATATAGTGGTTCATTTTGCATGGGCACAGCCAAAATATCTACGAATCTCCTACACAGGTAAAGGTTTTCAATATTTGCTCCAATATTGGCAAGAGTTCAACATATACTAGATTCACATAAACACTAAGTGTTCATTGAGTGGATATGAACTAGTCTGACTGTATTCTAGGTTCTGGGTACCCATGAGATGTATGCACCATCAGGGCTTTATCATGGAGTTAATGCTCCTGGCTGCACATGCTAGCTTCTCACCTGTAATTCAAGTATCGTATATAGAACATCAAACAGCTAGGAGCACCATAGACTTTCCAGCAGCAGTGTTTTCAGTAGAAATAGTGTTTCCAGTAAGTTTTAGAGGACCAATCAAAAGCTTTTTAAAGAGCTAAAGGTAACACTGGTTGAACGAGGCACACCATTTGTGTGTGTGTGTGTGTGTGTGTGTGTGTGTGCGCGCACACACACACACACACACACGCACACTCAACAAGGCATGAGGTCAAGATGTGCTCATGTAGACTGGAATGATGGATTTCCCCACTCCCTTTGCTTTAACTGTACTACTGCACAACTAGTCTGCTAACTGGGCAAGGGGAACTCTTTCAAGTGGTGTTCCTCTTATATTTAGCAGGGGGAGACCAATTGTTCCTCTTCATTCCAGCAGTGTCTTTCCTAATGGCTGTTGCTGGTGGTGTTCTGCATTTTTTTTTTCAGATTGTGAGCCCTTTTGGGACAGGGAGCCATTTAACTTTATTTATTGCTTATGAATAGGTTTCTGAACTTCTTGTTGACAAGCAGTATATAAATACTCTTTGGTTGGTTGATTGTTACATTACTGTAATGGGGTGTTTTATTATGCAACATTTGTAGCACAGAACTGGTAGATGCATCATTTGCTCCGATTCTCTCCGCTTCTTCAGATCAGATTTCGATTGTAGGCTCCTTGTGGCTTTTGTTAACTGTAAATGCCATGCGCAATGAAGTGCTATCTAAGTACATAGAAGCCAGTTTCATCCCATTCTAGTTTGAATAGAAGACTGAAGTCAGGGCAGAGCTATGAACTAGATGTAGGGTTGGATTCTCAGTGGGCTGTGAGAAAAGTTAGTGCTTTCAACTAATAGCACTCCAAAGTGAACTCCCATAGGGCAAAGTAAATCACTGTGGTGAATATGATTATGCTAAGGGCAAAACCTAAATCTCCACAATGTGCTACTTATCCTCATGGACAGGGATATGCCATGTGTGAACACATGCAAAACAGACATCCCAGCAAAGGGCAAGCCCTTTCTCTGTACACCACCACCTACTGAAATATATTTTCTGCTTTTATAATATGCTTACTTATGATACAGTTCTGTTAGATGCAATTTAATTCTTTTGGGCCCAGGCACAAAATAATTTCAGTTTTGGCTTCAAGATGCTGATTTCTAAAAGAGTTTCTCCAGTTATCAGCAAGGGGAGAAGACACAATTGAAGCCTTTTGTGGAAGTCACAAAAACCCTTGCCTACCCACCCAAACCTGTGATGAATCATGAAAACAGATTACACAGTGAATCTAACAGATGTAAACTATTTATTGAATATTTGCCACCAATATTGTTAAATACATTATCTTGCAGTTTTGTTTTCAAGTTAAAATGTCAGAAACAGAACACCAAATATTTACAATTCTTATAAGGAATGTTACATAATGACACATTAAGGCGTAAATTCTTTTGGCTTATAATTCTGAAAAGAATGATAATAGCAAAAAAGTGATGCAAATCTTCATTGTGAGATTATGATTAAGCTACAATGTTTTTACAAAAATATGGTGTAAGATGGCAATAAACCCCATTCAAAATCCTGCATTGGGTCCCTGCAATTGGGACTGATAATTTATACAGTCAAAACTTTAAAGTTTACATATAAAGGTATCCTATCCACCATTGAAAAGTACAGCTCTCAACATAATACAGTTTTGTTTTTTTCAGGCCACAGTTTTGAAGGTCTGGAGTATCAAGTTGGTTTGATGAATTAATCGGTTGGCACTTATGAACACGTTTATTGCCCTGTTGTAAAAAAAAAAAAGACACATTTCAACATGAGACAAGAAAGCTATTAACTTTAAAATACATTCCACCACAAATCTAGATAAACTGCATGTGGGAGGAAGGCATATTTTGACTGTGACCCTGAAGCTCAATGTGAATAGATGTCGGATATTCAGACAGAATAGTACTAAAGAACTTTAAGACTGCTTAATTTTTAGAATGTAAAACTTAAACATGATCAAGTGAACATCCTGCCAACTTCTTTTTAATTAGTAGAGATAAGCGCCACTTTAACTGATATCTGGAATAACCAACTGATTTTTGAAATTCCAGCATTAATCGCCTTCTCTACAACGAACTGGAAAACACATAATAATGACCAGCATCTAAAACACTGAAAAATATTGGGTTGGTTGATTCTATTCATTAGCATAATTTTTATCTTACGACTGTCATTTATAATGCAGAATGTATGATGTAATACATAATTCAGAATGCAGAACATGAATCCTTGCAATGCAGGATAATTTCTTGCAGTGCAGAGCCCAGTTAACAATGGGTGGTTCTCAGCCTAGCACTTCTGTGATTGGGAGCTCACTGTGCAAACAGAACATTCCTCAGTGAATGCTCCATGCGCAGTCAGCTCCTAATGAAGAAAGCACCAGCTAGGATGCCACCCAGTAAGTGCAATGAAATAAGGTGGTCCTGCCCATTTGAAACCCAACAGTGCCTGGATGGGAAACCCACATAGACCACTGTCTCCATGATGCTGAAATGAAGACAAATATTAAAACATCCATTTGTTTCAGGGTTTTAGAGTTCCCAAATTAGCGCTCTCATTTGGGTCTGGAACCACATCAGTAACCAGTGCAATTGACCAATATTGGTTGATGATGTGTGAATAATTCCTTCCTGTGCTGTCAAAAGGCAGAATAATTTTTCTCCAGCTGAATACTCAAAGGAGTCTCCAAGGATCTACATAAACTGCACTAAGGTATTACACACAATTGATAATACAGTTTTCCACAATCAGACACATGTGCCAGGAGCCAGAAAGTGTCTTTAGGCAGACTCAAAGCCTTGTGCATCTCCAGGGGGCATTTTCTTTGCACAGCACTCCCAGGTTTTTGAAAACCGCCTTCAGTTTTAGAAATGGTTTGTCATATGGTCCTGCCTGAGAAACAGAGGTCCAAAGGCACTTCAAGTGGACACAGCTACTTGTACAATTCTTTTGCTACTGGCCATGTATATTAGGAATTTATTTAGCCCTGTCTAAGAAAGGCAACTAACATTAAGATGAAATGTTATTAAAAGAACCACCAGATATGCACAGGGATGACACACAAGTACTTGCAACAAACACTATAAAAGCACAGTGTTTGTGCTTAAGTAATGCCAGGATGAACAAGAGTAACTGTTTAAAGACATTCAGAATGTAGGTTTCCCTGCCCAAAGCTTACACACACTCTGCTGCTGTGATTAAGTAATGGAACTGGCCTGTTACTCAATATTTCATCCACTCAGCTGAAGTTTCATCTTATGGTGTGTGGCTTTTTTTAACTTGCAATTTGGTCAGAAAGTGTTCTGTCATTCCACAACTGCTGACTGCTGAACTTGTGGGCTACCCAAACTGGAAGTGTCTTACCATAAGCTCTGAACAATTACTGTACAACGGAAGACTTGGATGGGTTTGTGTATTTATCTTCATTCAGTTAGCTTTAAAGATCATGAGCCAGGTCAAAAAACTGAAGTTTTTTTTCCCCTCCTGACTACTCAGGTTGAAATTGCTGTTCAAATGCACCTGCTATTGGCTCTTTTGTTGCACAAAACTCAATGCACTGCAACTTCTTAAAGGCAAGTAGAAGCACAAGAACAACTCTTGCAACACATGCCTTCATTTCCTGCCCCACAAGCATGGGAGCTGCTTAGGAGCGGTACAATCCCTTGCCACAGAGGGGGTTAAGTGGAGCTAATGAATTATGGAACTGCAAGGCTTAACTACAACCAGGTACAGATCCTGATAAGTCCTACACCACTAGCTCTGCCCAGATGGTATTTATTTTTACCCAGACCCCCACTGGCATGGAATTCATCACATGGAAGGAGCTCTCATGTCATCTGGTAGAACGAGTGAGATGTGCACGTTCAGGAGAATTTCAAGGCTGCAATTTATATATGCCACAAAACGTTGCTATAAAGGAGTTTTTAGAAATACACAGTAAATTATAAGAATTGCACTGAGACCAAGAATGAGACCAAAGCCCATCTAATCTAGCATTCCATTTCCACCAGCAGACGGCCCTCCAAGGCAGTGATGGCCTTTTGCGTCCCCAATGTCTGTTCATGAACAATTATGGCTGATAGTCATGAAGCACCATTAACTTGATCATGTAGGGCATATCGTTAGACAAAATGGATTTCCCCTAACATCGTATTGTTCTCTTGCCTCAACTGAGTGAATAAGACAGCAACACTTCATATTGTGTCCACGTATGGCCGTTAGGCCATGTTGCAGGGTGACACAATTGGCAGTTGCGTGCTTGGGCAACTTGCCCCACCATTTTTTCAAAATGGGAAATTAACTCAATGGAAGAGCATCCACTTAGCATGCAGAAGGTCCCAAGTTAAATTTCTGGCTCTTCCAAACTGGAGCTGCCAGTCAGTGCTAGGCCAATACTCTAGGTTCAGCTCTATATAAGGCAGCTTCCTGTGACCTCATCCATTTGTAGCCACTTCACCCACCAAGCAAAGGAGAGGTATCGTTTTTACACTCACTTTTCTTTAGATGCCTAAAAGTTTAAGGGTTCAGGTACCAAAGCTTAGGAAATCAACCTATTTATAAATAAGTCAATATGTTGTATTATTGCCAGGCTGCCTTAGTAAAAGGTAAAGGAGAAATTAAGGTAACGTAATAAGCCCATGCAAAAGACGTTCTTTGTCAGTATGACAATAGAGAGTTGTCAACACTGCACCACTTCATCAACAACAACAAAAATACTTACTTTCCATCTTTAAAATAGGTTTTCAAAGTGTCGCTGAAACTTTTGGAGTATTTTACAAACTCTTTCTTTTGGTGTTCAAGCGCCTGCAAATGTATACGGGAAGAGACATTCCATCAAAGCCATGCCCTTCAAACCATCCTACTTTAATGACTTGACCCAAGAGACAAGGAGATAAACTGAGGAAAATTAGCTGAAATGCTATGAGAGCAGAATGCATCCAATTACAAAATGAAATCAGCCACAGTGCTTCTGTAGATGCTCCCGGGAATTTATGTATGTTTGTATACTGCAAAGCATTCATGCCATCAACACAGCATTTCAAAATTACACTAAGCCTTAATGCAGCATTTGAGGATTAAAAATCTATACACACAAAAATTCAGGCTGTAAGAAAATTATTGGCTTAGTGATGGCAGACCAGTTTGCAATCTATTTGCATTTGTCTTGGTTATGAGCAATTGTTGAAATGATTTACAGTTCCCACCCTCCAAACATAAAACTGTAGATTCATTACTATTTATCGCTAATACACTGCATTTTTGACAAAACACTGAGTTTAACTCACATACCCTCCGGTTCTGGTATTGATATTTCTTGAAGACATTATTTACTGTGTCTAGAAGTTCCTTTATTGCACTGGCGATGTCCCTGTTTGGCAATGAAAAGATAATTGCAACATCATTTAAAATTAGACTCACTCAATGCAGAATTTTAATCACTTCCAAAATTGTGTCTGACATGTATTTCTAAAGGATTTGCGGTTTTACAGAATAAGTTTTAGATATGGCACAGCAAGACTGAACACCGAGAACTAATTAGATTACGTGGCACTTCAAAGTCCAAATTAGGTTTAATGCAGTCTTCATACGTGGAAAGCTAGCATCTGCTCGCTACAGAAATCTACACCACACAATAATGTTAAACAGCAGGAGCCCTGGCCTATGTTCAGAATCAAATTTTCAGAGCTACCATGAGTGAGCGTGTGCATAGGTATACTTGTATATAAACAGACAGATCTAAATAAAGAGAAAAAGAGACTGAAGATCTGCTTTGAGTTGTGTGAGCATTATGAATTGAGGTTATCTTGTCCTGCCCAAGCTTGTAGTCAGTTAAATACAACTAAGCTGCCACAGCAATTGAAAGCAATTTAATGTCAGTCATCCCTCTCAGGATTAATAGATACTACTTCATCCGATTCTAACTTGGCAGGGTTTAAGATCACTTTAACACAACTCAGGAGCCTTTGTTGGACTAACAGCAGTCAGAAGCAAAGGTAGTTATAGTTAATATCTTTATATGCAACGTGCCATAATGACAATTAAACCATGGGAATCGGTACCAAAATTCACTTTGAAGATTAAAAAGCTTGGCCTGGGAAAGATCCATGCAAATGTGTACTTTCGTGATTGGCATGTACTAAGCATCTTGGAGTAACTGAGCATGTTTATACCTTCAACGTAGCAAAAGGCTGAAGGAGTGAGAAAATCTAATTCTGCCTTCTGAAAGCTCAAATTCAGAAGTGGCTATTGAGGTATTGGAGAGTCTTACTTGCCACATTGAATTCAATGTGAATTATCAGAATCTGATAACTAGAGACCTGCAACAAAATGCTGTTGTGTGTTTTGAGCACCAAGACGCAAGCACTATTGCAACTGATCTATAGCATCACACTATCCAGACTGCGGGTTTGGTGCACTCAGCAAGACTCAAGTCAGTGTAGTGTAGCATTATTGTAAATTGATGTTTTTAGCATTATAGGCTGCTTCTATTTAGCTGACAAATTCCAGAAATACCAAAATGGCTGATCATGAAGCCAACCCACAAGTTGAGCAGTGCAATATGGGGCAAGAATATTGTGCTACACATATTGTGCTTCTTGAGCTACACAGAAGATTGTGTAGAGAACTGGAGGGGTTGCGGGATGAGCATCTTATGGGAATGGAGATGGAAGAGAAATGCTTCTCCAGATCCTAAATTAATGTCCTATAAAGGTTCCTTTAAAGCTGTGTGTGGTTTCTGAACGGCTTAAAGCAGAGATTCTCAAATTTGTTAGCATCAGGACCCACCTAAAAAAGGGTTTCACTTTACTAGCCGCTCAAAGCCTCTGTGGCTATAATGGTGATTGGTGCTTCCCCCTAAGTAGCAAGTTGTTTAACCCTTGATGCACAGAGTTTAATCTATCCTGTCAGTTTTGTGAAACATCAAAAACTGGGTCATAACCCACAGCTGGGCTGTGGACCCATAGTTTGAGAACTGCTGGGTTAAAGTATTCAGTTCAGCAATCATGGTATTTCCCCTTTGATTTTTTTATCCACATCTGGAAGTTCCTTGTATGTACACATGCATGCATACGCACCCCATCCCACCTGCAGATGGTCCTGTTTCTACCCTAATAGCAAGGAATCACTCGCTTAACCTTCAGAATGAAGCTTTCTATCTGAAAGATTCAACTGATGGGCAAAAGTTCACTTTTTCTTTTGTAAAATTGTTTTATATATTCATTTTTTTCCTACATTGTTAGCCACCTTGAGCATTTGCTCCTGCAAAGGAAAGGCGGGATACAAATCTTGTCCAACTCTAAAATACTGTCTATATACACTTCAAGTTTTCCATACAAAGTAACCCTGTAGACTGAAAAATATAAAGAGCTCCATCGAAGGTTCACATTAGAAAGTTTTATGTATTTACACACACACACACAATTATATTATATATTGCCCCAGGCGTAAGGTTTCCTCTCTCTTATTTCTCTGGCCTATGTGCCTTTAAACAGAATCAGGGTCCTGGAAGTAAAATGGGTCAAAAGACACACATGTAGCTTGATCATTTTGGTTTATGAACTAATGAGTTTGCATTCCAATGTATTGCAATTAAAGCGATAGCCCAGCAAAGTACACAATCAACCTTGGTCTTATCAGTAAGATGGCCAGGCTGTGTTCAAGTCTGTATGGTGAGAATGCTTTGTTGTTGTAGTTCCCACCTGTATCCATGCTAATTAGTTAGTATTGGTGTGTCACCATGGAACCCAGATGCAGCTTTGGTAGTAAACACCTTGTGTATAAAATTGTGCAATTTTGCTTTAGTTGTTTGCTCGGGACTTGGAGATCATTCGACAGGGATGGTGTGCTGCTTCGCCTCTCCATTCCAGGTTATTTAGTGCCCATGTCAAATGCAAGTCATCTAAAAGCCTCCTCCTTGTAAGTAAACCTGGATCTGCTGAATCATTTCCTTGGCATCCAAAACAAACTTGGAGTCCATAGTACTGGCCTTACAAATACATACCATTTTAAAGCTAGGATGCAAGATTGTAAGACGGTAGGCAGTTACTCGCCTGAGGGACAAAAGCTCAGCTTCTACTCAGAACTGGCTGGTTGCTCTCTACAGCAGCTGAAACTCCAAAACGCATGAAAGCAGTGTCTGGCGGCACAGACCCTGCGACATTGTGTCAGGCACTTTAGTGGTGCTTTTATCAAGCTGTATGGAATTACACAGTAACACAAAGCTTTCTCTTTGTGAAATGCATCCAGGTGAAACCCAATGCTACAGCCATCACTGGCAAGTACATTTCCGACTAGCTTAGAGACTTTAGACCTGCGCCACGGTGAGAATCTCCTTCATGCTTCCTGCAAAACCCTGAGTTCTGTTCAGAGATGCCTGCAGTTAAATGAGTGGACAGGAGGAGGAGGAGGAGGAGAAGTCAGGCAGTTTTAGGGAAAGGGGAAAAAAGGCTTCTTGGAGAGAATTATAGGAAATTTGGGTGCCTGCAGAACTAAATGAGGCTACCAGATGAACTCATGGTGCAGTGAAAAGGGCAGGCTCCCAGGAACACAAGAGCTGACTTCAGGGACAAAAATGTGTGGGGGTGGGGGGGGTCCAGAGGTAGCATTGCCTTTCACCCATCATTCCTTTGTGGTCACCGAGCCCACTACCACAGTCAGAGTGGTGACATTTGCCAATTCCACAGTCAACACTCCAGCCATTTAAAAAGCCACTTAAATCTTTCTTTTCTAATCAGGCTCTTGTGGCTTTGGAACAAGAGCACTGGAGGGTTAGAAAGGGGGCAGGCTTGCACATGTCCAAAACAAAGACTCTAGTGCAAAAGCTTCAGCCAGGGCCAGTGTTTAAGCCGTAATGATAGGCTGCAAGGCTGACAGCCTCATCTTTACAGCCAAATAAAGACAGTAGTCCAGAGAAGCTGGCTTGTGTAGAGGGGGAGGAGAAAGTGGGTGCTGCATACTCTCTTTCCCATTCATAGCAGAATTGAGGCACATGGGAAGGCTCTCCAGACAAGGTCAGCAGACCTTCGTATGAAGTCAGAAAGGGGCATGTGGCACCTAGCAGAGGCTCTATGTTGGGGGGGGGGTCCCCCTCCAATTTGGGTAAGGGATGTGCAAACCCCTGCATCTGACTGATGAAATAAGAACTCAACTGACAATACAGGGGTGCCCCAGTAGCCAAGGTTTCAGTTATCCATCGATACTGGGACACCTTAGACAAACCTTTTTTTTACCTTGTTGCAGCAAAGCCACTGATGTTCCCCTGTCTTTAAAAAGGCATCCCCAGTATCCACCGTTTCAGGTATCCATGGTGGGGTCCGGAATGGAACCCCAGCAGATACCGGGGCATGCCTGTGTTTCACTGGGTAAATGACCAGCATCCCAATTCTAGCCACTGTAGCTGCTGCAGCAACTGCTGAACTCTAATCATTTATGACACGGCCCAATTCTGTGGCCGCAGCTTCTACAATGTGCCCAGCACCAGTAGAAATTAGCCCTTTCACACAATATAGCTATTTTGAGAGCAGATATCGTGGGCAAGTTAATGACAATGTTAAACCATGAGTTTAGATCCGAGGCAGGGCATAGCGTTAGGGCACATGACAGAACCACTTTGCTATATAGCTATGTAGACCAAGGTCTGGATGTATGAGCATCTGGAAAGACTGGGTAAGTCACCCTGAATACCAAAAAGCAAGAAAGATATTATGAATGTAACAAGCAACACTACATGTTCCAGAGTGAAAGTTTCTACTTTAAGAACTACAGTTCCCCATTGAATAGGGTCACCAGATGCAAACTGGGACAGAGTGCCTAAACCTTTAACTTGGGCAGATACAGCTCAATGGTTTCAAAAGCTACACCTGCCCAAATTCCCTCTTCTATACAATGGTTAAAGGTATAGGCACTCTGTCCCAGTTTGCATCTGGTAACTCTACCACTGAAGGCAAACTTAGGGAACTGCATTTTGAGGATTATTTGAATGAAAATTAGTTAAATAATAATTCTTTGAGTTGGTATGTAATAGGAACTGTTTGTTCTAAAGATTATTCTCTCCTACTTGTGCAAGACAAAGAAAAAGTAATTCATAGCTCAAGCCACTGAACAGTGAGCAAAAGCAACTCAGAACTTTATTCACCTGTAGACAAAATGGACCATTACAGTCTCCCTAGCATTTCTCTACTCTGTAATTCCTGCATTGAAGGGAAAAAAAAAACTCCTCTTATGCTCAAGGCAAAAAAGGAGCACCAAGCCACAGGTAGGCACATTGTAAAAGGCCATCCAACAATGTGAATCAAATTGGACTGGCAAACCAATTCGGGCAGAAGCACTTACTTGATTGTCTGAAGAAACCGCACTCTGTCATTGATCTCATCCGGAATCTTACTGAGAATCTGCTTAAGTGCTCGCGCCTTGTCATTTAGATCCTGGAATTCTGGTTCAGGCCTTTCAATCATGTATTCTGAGGAGAAACCAAATGGAACATTTATTCTAAGTACATTTTATGTTCTTTTCTCCCTACCTTAAATCCTCCCTTCAAAGAGGGAATCTTATTTAGAAAATGCTTCCCACAGACTCAAGACAATGCCAGGAATGTCTCCTAAAACTGTCTGCAAGTTACAAACATGTGGCATTACAGCAATAATAATGGTGTGTTTGTGTGGGAGAGTTATCTAGCAATCCCCAATACCTGGAGATTCATCTTTACTTGAAGAAAGCAAGAGCATAAGTATTTATAGTCTAATTTTCAGAAACTCTATTTCTTGATAAGACAAATGACAGATAGAAGCTGCATAGTCGTTTACAAGAAATACCTTCTACGTCGTCAGCTGCCATGCGCAGAAGAGACTCAGTAAAGTTAACTTCAACATTTTTTTTCTCCAAAATTTTTATGATGATGTCTTGTGTGAGACCTGGATTTTCCTTTTCAGCCTGCATTTCAAACGAACAGTTTTATTTATTTAGTACACAAATGAACACCTGGAAGGCAAAATACCCAATCCAAGCACGGCTATATGATGTAAATTCAAGACTACATTTTTTATAAGCTAACCAAGCAGAACTAGCTTATAATAAGCATCTCATTTTGCACAGCATTTGTCATCCCAAAGGAAGACCACATTTCTTGGACTATATCGTTGTTTGCATCTGTAACTTTACTCAAAAAGCCATTTCATTCATTTCTATGCATCACCAACCAGTAGTTTTAAATCTACTTGATCCAACTGAAACTAAGGGAAAGGGATATACAGTTTTATTAAGGCACAAAATTATAGGCTGCATAGAACTAGATATGTTCAACCTACCGTCAAAGTTTCAATTTATCTTTACAGATATGCCAGAATTACTTTTTCTATAGCTGGCCAAGTATCCATCTCGTAAGAGTAACAAGAGATAATATGCTCCACAGGGTGTGAAAAAGAGCCGCAAAACCTCTATTTTCCTACATCCCATATTACTTTCTTACGCCTTACACATTCTTTAGTGTTTTTTTTACAATATTGATTCTTTTCTTTAAAAAGCCCGAACACGAAGTACTAACAGCCAATTACCACAGCAAAGGCTATACTTCAAACTAAGAAAGATTTTCGTTGTTTATTTTTTAAAAAGGAATGCTGTACACAATAAATCCTTGCCCAATTTAAATTCTCTCAGGTATAACTTAAGCTGCCTGCCCCTTTTCACATCCTACTTTCTCAGCACTGAATTAGATGGCATCCGTTGGCCATTCAGCCCAAGCTTATTCTAGATCAGCTACGGTGCGTCAGAATGACCTCCATCCCAGAAGGCAGCAGCCACCCTAGCCAGTGGCGTTATTCACCCGGAACACTGGGCGGGACTTACCTTTGAGCGGCAGTCCGCCCGTTGCGTCACGCCGCGTTCCGATGTTTTCCCGCCTTAAGTCCCGCCCAGTGTTCCGGGTGAATAACGCCACTGACCCTAGCCACGCTTCCCCATCTTAGCAGGAAGTGGACCAGGAAGGGTACAGCCTCCAGGCTGAACAAATTGGTCAGCATCTTTGCATCGTGAAAAGAGAGGCCTCTGTCTACCTTCCCTTTCTTGCTTAAGAGATCCCTGGCAACTCAGTATTTGCATGATTCTGTTGACCTAGGTCAGTGATGGCAAACCTGTGACACGCCACGGTGTTTTGGGTGACACACCAGCATTTCACAACATCCAACAACAACTGAGGATTATTTATAATGATCTCATTTTTGGTAATGATTTGTAAAGATCTGACGTTTCTTTATATAATGCATAGCCCACACATGATTGGAATGTATTTTTAAAAATAAATATGTAAATAACTGCTTCTCTTTTGTTGGAGTGACACACCAGCAGAGTCAAGTTAGGCAATTTTGACTCTGCAAATCCAAAAGGTTCGTCATCCCTGACCTAGGCAGTACTATTTTCTACATAACATGCTTCTGAAGCTTCTTACCCAGGCCAATAGTTGGCCCTCAGTATCCGCAAGGGATCAGTTCCTGGACACTTCGCCCCTCCCACAGATACCTACACCCATGGATAATTAAATCTGCAAGATGCACAACCTCTGGATGCAACCAGAAGTGGCTTCCACACACATCCAGGAGGGGTTTGAGACCCAGGGAGGCTTTGCAAAAAAAAAAAAATATGAAGTGCCTTTCTAAGGCCTCCGGGAGGTCTTCTGAGGCTTGGTGATCCAGCATGCAACCTCCTGAGGCCATGGAACACCACTCGACCTGAAAGGAACAGTTTTCAAGTCACATCTAGGAGGTGCAGTGATGTGGGCTGGGAGCTGCGTTGGGTCAAATCCATGAGTCCTGAACCCACAAATAAGGACACACCGCAATAGCAGAATACGAAGAAGTGCTGTAGAGCAAGTACCACCCCAGCACTTGCAGGACTAAATGGAGATCCTCAGGAGGCCTCTGCATTGTCAACATACATGCAAGATATGCACCCAACCAGAATCCAAGAGTCCAAAGAATTGGCTGATTTTTTGGGGGGTCCTTTCAACAGCAGTCATCCATGCTGCATGGCAAGCAACTTCAGAAACTCAGAAAAGGAGACTTACAATGCAGTATGGGGGACAGGCTCCTGTTGAAAGGAAAGGAAAAATGGAAAAACCTATTGGGATACAACCCAGAAGCTCCTTTCTGTACACGATAAACAAAGCCACCTGAAGTGACAGGATTGCCATCACTTGACCTACTCACAAGCCAACAGCACATCTAAGAGCCTTTTCTAATTTGCCCAAATCTTTCTTGGGCTATGGACACCCTGAACTGAGCACAAGGTTTTCAAAACAAATCCAGGTACCACCAAACAGGGCAGGATTACTACACCTTCCTTGTTCCGAGAAACCACAGCTGGGGTGCTCAAATTCCACGGACGTTTGAGTCCCGAGGTAAGTGTGTGCAGGAGAGGGGGAAGGCAGGGGCCGACAGGGGCTTTGATCTACTTACCGATCGAAGTGCTGGACTCCCGGAATGGGTCGTGATGGTTATTTTTCCACCTTACAAGGCTTGGGGAGCCCTGTGGAAACATTCACACGCACCCCAGGAAGCCAGCGCTTTGAAAGGTTAGTAGATCGAAGCTCCTGTTGCCCCCAGCAGTGGCATGATCCTGGGGACCGCGTTGCTGCCTTCCCCATCCCCCTTAAGGGAGGAAACAGGGCTTCTCAGGTTGGGGTGACATGACACCCCAATTTGAGAACCTCTGCCTTACAGAAGTCAGACAAACATTTTTTACTTCCTCTTCAGACTGTTAACAGCTGACATTATGCTTCAGTAATTCAAACAGCAGTCACTTCTGTCAGTGACAGGTGAAATAAAGCCTAATGAATTGTAACCTCTCAACATTTAACAGAAGTCTCTAACACTACCTTCTTGACAAGCGCTCAGGACAAACTTAAACATCAGCAACATGCAATCAGCCACAGCAACAGCAAACCAGCAATCTCTCTTCAGCACAAGGAAATTAAACCTTATCCATAAATACGCTGACCTTCACTAGCATACCTGATTTATGACCAATTATGGTGGAATATATAGCAGTGATGAAAGGTATCATCAACTAATCAGCAAAAGATTTTGGTAGGAAATTTTAACACATTTTAGTGATAGTGCACCAATGCATTTTTAAAACACATGGCTGACATTCACGCAACAAGAATACAAAGCTGTCAGGAAACTAATGGTTCTTGTGAGATGTATTCAAAGGACACTGCCAAAGACGAGGGGGAAATGTAATTGGGTCAAGGAGAAGTTGCTCCAGGAAACTGCCAGGAGTGCCAGAACTCAGTGCTCAATCTATCCAACTTTCCAGGGCTGATGTAGCCATGTCAAAGGGGTGTGCACTGCATCCTACAGTGGCGGTAGTCAGGGAGACTCCTCAAGGCAGAGGAACACTTGTTACCTTACCTTGAGCATGCACTGTGGCTGCATGCACTGTGGCTGCATCGGTGCTGGAACGTTGGATAGGACTGGGCCCTCTATGTTTTCCACTCTGGTCCAAAATAGGAAAAGGGATTACCATAGCCTCACAAAGATTGTGAAAACACTACATTGCTGCTGCACTTTCCAATTTAAGAGAAAGGAGAAGGAGTTGGAATAGTTCTGCATGTCCTTTTTGGTTAGGCAGTTAGAGAGGAGAGAGAACGGTCTCATATCTGCAAGGTGAGGATGCATCATGACTGCTATTTGGAATACGGCTCTGCCTGTACACAAACATACAGAATAGCTATTATGAGGGATAATGTTATTTAACATACAAATTTGCTTTATACCAAGGTCCACTTAGCCCAAAACTCTGTACTCTTACAGCAGGTCTCCAAGATCTCGGCAGGGGTCATTCCAAGCTCTTACCAAAGACAACAAGGATTCAGTCTGGGACATTCTAACGCTAAGCTTTGGCCCCCTGGCAGATGGTTTTCTGATGTCACAACCAGATGTTTGCTAATTAGAGCACAAAGCAGAAATTTTACTTGAAGCTCCTCAAGAGAAGAAGAGTGATGCTGGATTCAAGACAGATCAAGATCAGTAGCTAAATCCACTGAGTAGGTTCGTCTGATTTTTACATATTAACATTGAAAAATGGCCAATATAAAGTTAATGATTCTCACCTTAATAAAAGCTGCTCTCAATGTTTGAGCTGCAGACAGATTTACCCGTTCTAGCTGCAAGGAGAAGTTGAAAACGATCAGTTACACTAGTTTAAACAAAAAGATATAATCATTCACTGTCTTCCAAAACATCTCTGCTAACTAAGATAAGGCATATTTTTCCTCCTTCAGAAGAATAGGGATTTTTATCCTTTAGATCGGAAGTCTCCAAACTGGAGACGGCTGCAGATTAGAAACATGGTCCCCGGCTCAGATGGAGTTAACCGTTCTGTCAGGGAGCTGTTTGTTTCTGCTGTAGTGTGCCCCAAAACGACACTGCAGCCAGGCGCTTCCGCACTGAAGCACCCCAGCATGCCATGCGCCTGGATTTCCCCCTGTGGAAATGGAGAGTTCCCTCTGCAGACAGGCACCCCCGCGGAATGGAGCGTTCTGTTCACACAGGGGAAGGCGTCAGAGGTGTGCTGCATCTGGCCCGTGGGCCGTGGTTTGGCAACCGCTGCCTTAGATCAAAATTAAGGGCCAATTAACACAAAAACATGTGAACAGACGCAGCCATCATGAAGATATTTTTTTCCTTCTCAATAGCCACATGACAATATGATCCTCTAAATTAGCCCAAGATCCTAAAATTACTAAACATCACATTCTGATAGAATGTTCACTACTATGTTTTTAATAGAAAACAGTTGCCATTATTATTATTATTATTATTATTATTATTATTATTATTATTATTATTA
>JAJKFI010032945.1:0-22190 GCA_029204185.1 Lerista edwardsae | reverse complement strand
TGTGTGTGTGTGTGTGTGTGTGTGTGTGTGTGTGTGTGTGTGTGTGTACCACAGCCGTATGGTTTTTTATACCAGTTTTGCTGTAATGGTTTTCTCTGAAGAATATTTGGAATTGTCATTGGTTTAAAGTTCTGTCTGAGATTTCAACTTTCCCCACCCTCCCAAAAAACCTACAATTCCTAGTGTTTCCTAGGAGAGTTAATAGCTGTAAAATCAACTTAAGTCTGCAATATAGATATTTAATTCCCATAGACTTTTGATTGTACCATTAGAGTTTACAGTAAAGAAGAAATTGTTCATTACATACCTATCAAGTTGAGCCTGGAATGGAAGTCAAACGCATTAACTCCTTGAGTGACATGGAAGGTGGTTGTTGTAAGACGATGGCTTAATTTTTCTCTCCAGGCTAGCACCAGTGAATTCACACTACTGGTTGTTACAGACATAAAAACATCTAGAGAAGAACTGTATGCAACTGAAATGGGAAAGGGATGAAATTGGACTTAAATTATGCACGAAGTATGATCATTCTTATCAAAAGCTGCCCCAAATATGGTTATTAAATTGCACTGAAGTCTTCATGTGTTGATTTTTATTTTCACCACAACCATATTACCTTGGCTGAGGGATAGTGATTGCTCCCAGGTGACCCAATGAATCACATGACTGATGAAAATCTGAACCCATGTCCCCTACTTGTTCAAGAGCGCAATCCTAGCCTGGAGTTAGGCTGGCATAGGTCGGCCAGCAAAATTTGGCTGGCACCAGGGCCACCGTAAAGCACATTTGGACCACTCTCGGAGTCAGGGAGGATGGTGCACATCTGTGTGCTGGCCTCTCTGTCTCAAAGAATGGTCCAAACATACTTTACGGGGTCCCTTATGCAGGCCAGACTTTGCTGGCCTAACGGTGCCGGCCTAACTCCAGGTTAGGATTATGGCCCAAATCTGGTACTCCAACCAAAATACCACATAGCCAGTGGTGTCAGCCTACCGGTTTGCTGGGCGGAGTTTTCGCGGTCGCTGGGCGGGTTTCCACGGTGATCGGCAGCGTGCTCGCTGCGTTCCATTGCGTAATAGCGAAAGCCCGCCCGCTACAGCGGGCGGGCTTTCGCCATAACACAACGGGACGCAGCGAGCACACTGCCGATCACCGTGGAAACCTGCCCAGCGACCGCGAAAACTCCGCCCAGCAAACCGGTAGGCTGACACCACTGCACATAGCTAATTTTGTATTTCTGTATGTGCTTGTGTTCATATGTTATTTCTTCCTGGGAGCATGAAAACACATTTTATGGGTACACCTTGAAAATATAGCACATGAAAATGGCTCCAAGCAAAGAATCAGCAAACACAAAATCAACTGTTATTCCTCTGCTAATGCACAACAATTCTATAGTAAGCATAAACTTCTATCAAAACACACAGCTATCTCAGAAATTGGTTTGTGATATGCTGCTATAATTTCGGCATTGCAGTCCATCTGGAAATTAAGATTAGAATGCGGGGGGAAAAGAAGAAATGAAACATCTTACAGCCCTGCATTCCAACCTTGCCTTGTGGGGCTCTAGAGACCTTTACGAGAATAAAATGTTGTGAATTTTAGAAGCCAAGTAATCCTCAGTTTATAACAAAGGCATAAGCTTGTTGTGGAATAAATTATGTTGTAAATCAAGCACCTTGGAGGATTCTGAACGGAAAAAGGTGATGTTAGAGTAATTTCTGTATCCAGAAGATATATGGCAAATTAAAGTGTTCAATTGCGTGAAGAAAACATGAGAGGGATGCGAAGACTGAGGCTGAGAAATATCCATTCATATTAACATATACACTAATTCTTATTAGCATATAAAGTATGCAGCAAAAGTGAACATGAAGATGGGAGAAGAGAGAGAGGATGCAGTGGAAGGAAGGATACGAACATAAGAAGAGCCTGCTGGATCAGGCCAAAGGCCCATCTATTCCAGCTTCCTGTATCTCACAGTGGCCCAGCAGATGCCTCAGGGAGTACACAAGACAACAGGGTGACTTCATTCTGTTGCCACTCCTTTGCACCTGGCATTCTAGGTAAATTCTGAGGTAAACACACTGGTGGCCAGTTAAGATTCTCCACAGCATTTCTCTTTGACAGTCACCAGAACCAGATGCTCCTCTTCAGACATGTACTCATAGGAACAACCCTACTGGATCAGGTCAAGGCCCATCTGGTCCAGCTTCCTGTATCTTACAGTGCCCCACCAGTGCCTCAGGGAGCGCACAAGACAACAGGCTGCCTACGTTCTGTTGCCACTCCCTTGCACCTGGCTTGTGTCGCCACAGGCTGATCTGTGCCACCAAATGATTTTCTGAAACATTGTCCTCCCCATTTTTGCCACCCCATTGGAGGCACTTTTGCAGAGGTGGGTGAAAATCGGGATGCATGAAATGCAGCAGCACATCACTTAGCGAAGGGGTGTCAAACATAAGGCTCGGGGGCCGGATGCAGCCCTCGGAAGCTCTTTATTCAGCCCGCAGGCTCTCCCAGCAACACCATCAGCTTTTTGAGCTGTGCTTATGAGTCACTGCTAAAAGGCAGGACCCTGGTTCTAGGAGTGGTGTGGCCCAATGTGGGGTATTCCTGTGGGTCCCCCACCCTCCCTGCAGGGCCCCCACTCACCAAGAAAAGCACTTGTGGGGGCCCCATATGGCACCTGGAAATAGTTGTTGCTGACATGATGACATCACCACTGACTTCTTCCAGGAGGCCCATTTTGGGCAGTTTACTGGCAGGGGCAGATGGCAGACCCAAGGTAAAGATGCTCTGCTTGCCCCACTGACTTACAGTTCACAGGGATCCTGGCAACAGGCGATATGCAGCAACAGGCAATATGCTAGTTGCGCTGGTGCAGGGGGCCCCCAAAGTGCAGGGCCCAATGTGACGACATTCGTCATATTGGCTTAAGGCCGGCCCTGCTAAAAGGGTAGCCTTCATGATAATTCGACTCTTCCATATGATCCAGATGTGTGTATCATCCCTTGTCATTTGAAGCTAATGAGTTGCTAAGTGAGGAAAAAGTGCTTATTTCTGGTCATGACCCACCTCATGACATCACTTCCTGCTTAATGGCATCACCTCCAGCCCTCAGCAGGCATAATGAACGCAATTCAGCCCACTGTATGAAATGGGTTTGACAGCCCTGGCTTAGCATCATTCTGAGGAGGGGGTGGGGTGGGGTTTAAAACAAAGGAGTTTCTGCTGGGGAGAGAACTGCAGCAAGAGAGGGGTAGCAAAAAAAAAGCAGTGGCAAATAGACCGACAAAGTGCATCAATTCCTCCTCCCAGGTGTCCTGTGTCTCTTACTAAACCTTTCCAAATGTGCCCAAAGTCTCTTGTGGAAGAGCTTTCAGAGCATTTTAATTAATGACATGATCACTTCTATTGTGAGAGCCTGTTCCTTTAAATGGAGCTTAATCTACACAAACCAGATGGTGCCCCTTTCATAACACAGAAATAAACTGTACTGTAGATTAAGAATGCAATCCTAACCTGTGCTGGTTTGGCCAGGCCACATGGACTGCACTGTATCCAACACAGGTTATGTGCAGGCTGGAGGTCACCTCAGGGTAAGAGATTATTTTTCCTCTTGCCCTGAGTAAGCTCCCAGCCTGCCCTATGGGTAGGGGTGTTTTGCAGATCTGAAAGGCAGAAAGCAGTGTAGTGTTATATGCTTTTATTCTAAGTTCTCATTCCAAGTTCTCCTCTTTATTAATTGTATATGCTTTAAAAGTGCATTAGGTAGGTGATATAGGTGAGACCTTCTGCCAACCTAGCAGTTCGAAAGCACATAAAAATGCAAGTAGATAAATAGGTACCACTTCAGTGGGAACGGCGTTCCGTGCGCTGCAGCATATAGTCATGCTGGCCACATGACCACAGAAGCTTGTCCTCGGACAAACGCTGACTCTACAGGCTTAGAAATGGAGATAAGCACCGCCCCCTACAGTCGGTCACGACTAGACCATTCGGTCGTGGGGAAACCTTTACCTTTTTATAGGTGAGATAGTATCAGTAGATGTAGCCACAGTATTATTTCTAAATGGAAAAGTAATCTATTTTGATTTCTGGAAAATATCCTAAGCGCCAAAATGCAGTGCTTTATGTTTTTATTCAGGTACTTTAACCCAAAAAAGGCAGTGTTTTGTGTTTTGATGCATTTTTAACCAAAAAAAAAGCCTACCTATGGATTTTAGATCTGTACCAGTTACTTAGCAGGTGAAAATCCAAGCAGCCCATGTAGGGCTTTCAGAGGCCCAGGAGCAGGGGTTAGGATACAGTGTGCACTGCCATCGCTGATCCCACCCCACCCCCGGGTCTGACCCGCCCTCTTCCCACCCCCCGGAATGCCCTCCCGCCACCCACTCCCATCTCCTGCGCAGGGCCGGCCTTAAGCCAGTGTGAGCAATGTTGTCACATTGGGCCCCGCACTTTGGGGGGGCGGGGGTGCCGCACCACCACAGTGAGCATGTCTCCTGCTGCTGCAGCTGGGATCTCTTTAAGTTGCAAGTCTGTGGGGTGAGCAGAGCAGCTTTCCCTTGGGTCCTCCCACCTGCCCCTGCCTTCAAACTGCCCAAACTGGGCCTCCTGGAAGCAGTTGGCTGTGACATCATCACGTCACCACCAACTATTTCCAGGTGCCACACGTGGCACCAAAAGCGCTTTTCTTGGTGAGTGGGAGGGTGGGGGCCCCACGGGAATGCACTGCATTGGGCCCCACCACTCCTTAAGCTGGCCCAGCTCCTGTGCCATCTCTTGACTCTGAATAGTAAAAACATGAGGATTCTAATACTTTATTTTAAAACCCCTTTCAATGGAGAATTAAAAAAAAACACCCTCTCTCTTTACTATGCTTTCATCTGCATAATAATTCTGATATTTCTAGAACTGCCCCCCACACAGAGGCAGAGAAAGGGTGTAGCCCAGGTGGCGCGAGCCATGGGCGCCGGCAGCGGCAGGGCGGCAGGGCGCCATTGCGCGGAGTCCACGCCGTAACCTGTGCGCTGTCTGGCCCACCCGCCCTCCTTCACGTCTGTACCACTCAAAAATGGAGCTACTCCAGGCATAGGGAGGTGTGGCTGGGTGACGCACGGGGGCGGGGCGACATGCTGGGGGCGCGGTTTCGTCGCCCTGCCATGGGCGCACTCAGGGCTGCGTTCGTCCCTGCCCCCACAGTACTGTTTTTCTGTACTTGTATACAGTCATACAATTTTTTCCTATATTCTGGGATCAGCCCTGCCTTCAGAGTAGCTCCTCTCACTTATTTAATGACCTTTACACAGACCTAATTGTTTGCTCATCAGCTTCTACTCGGTTGACTTAAAAAAGAAAAAAAGAAAAGAAATGTGACAATGTACCCAAGATCAAAATGAAAAATTATACGCTTTCAGTTTGATGAGAGAAATAACAAACCCTTTTATGGATTCGCTTCAGTTCTGGCTTTTGCTGATTTTTTTTAAATATATATTTTATCACTAAGCATTGAGAAGACCATTTCTGTAACACTGGGGGCCACTTTAGTCCAGCCTGGATTGAATTTCATGTGCAAATTAGAAGTGTGCATTTGCACTCAAAACAGGGCTCTTTTTCCTTTCAGGGAGACCCGCCGAGGGGGGCTGTGGGCCTCCCCAACCCTCCAGAAGACACCCCCAACCCAACAGCTGCATTAAAAATAGGGTTACCAGATACAAACTGGGACAGAGTGCCTCTACCTTTAACCATTGCATAAAAAGGGAATTTTGGCAGGTGTAGCTTTTGAAACCCTTCCGTGATGAGCTGCACCTGCCCAAATTCCCACTTCTATACAATGGTTAAAGGTATAGGCACTCTGTCCCAGTTTGTATCTGGCAACCCTAATTAAAAGAGCACTGGGTATCTGTGGTGCCGTGATTGCTGCGGCGGCGCAGTCAGGACACCCTTCCAAGCCCCAAGCTCTGCCCCTGCAAAGACTTTCAGCAGTACCAACATCCAAGGAGGACTTTGGGAACTGCTGCAGTACATTATGAGTTGCAGGGGGAGTTTAGCCCAGGAACTCCTTCTTGCTATTGGGGCCCTGGGCTGGTGGCAGCAACAACTACCTAAAGGAGGGTAAATTTTCCCTCTCAACCTAGAGAATCATCCAGGAGGCAAGGAATAGGACCAAGGCAAGGTTGCAAGGCAAGGTGGTGCAGCGAGTTAATCCGCTGTTGCTGGGCTTTCCGACCGCAAGGAAAGTTGTCCACCAGATGCCTCCGGGTGCACACTAGACAGTAAGATACTTGCATCTCATTGCCAGTCCCCTGTGTCTGGCATTTTGAGGTAGCCTACTATTAACGTAAGGAGGTTGCACAACCCATCATGGCCTATAGCCCACTATGGACTTTTCCTCCAGAAATCTATCCAATCCCCTTTTACAGGCACCCTAGGCCAGATGCCATCACCACCTCCCGAGGCAAGGAGTTCCACAGTTTAATTACCCCCTGGATAAAAATGTACTTCCTTTTATCTGTTCTCACTCTCCCAAAACTCAATTTTAGCAGATGTCCCCTGGTTCTGATGTGGTGAGAGAGGGAAAAGAGCATTCCTCTAACCACTCTAACTGTCCCATGCATAATTTTGCAGCTCTCAATCATGTCCCCCCTCAGGAACCTTTTTTATAGACTGTATAAAATGCTGTAGCCTTTCCTCATAAGGGACGTGCCCCAGCCCAGTAATAATTTTCATTCCTCTCCAGTAGTCAGCAATCAATCAGCAGCATTTATATACCGCTTTTCAACACAAAGTTCACAAAGCGGTTTACAGGCAAATAATAATAAAGCTAAATGGCTCCCTGTCCCCAAAGGGCTCACAATCTAAAATACATGCAGAACACCACCAGCAACAGCCACTAGAAAAGACACCGTGCTGGGGTGAAGAGGGACAATTGCTCTCCCCCTGCTAAATATAAGAGGAACACCTCTTGGAAAAGTGCCTCTTGCCCAGTTAGCAGGGGTTGCCCAGTTAGCAGTAGTGACATCCCCTTTCTCCTTCAACAATGTCTCATATAGTTTTGGATGTGGGCATGGGCTGATTTTGACAACAGAGTAAACTGCAGACTGAAAGACCCTTTGCCAAGTGAATGGAAAATGCTGTGACTGCTTCATCTCTGATTGCCTCATGATATTTAAAGGTGCAGCACCGATATCTGAGTTGCACCCTGGCTAATGTTGAGATGCAAGCTTGAATTTTAAAATTAAACAGAATACTTTTGCAGCAGAAAAGGGAGCTCTCTCTCTCTCTCTCTCTCTCTCTCTCTCTCTCTCTCTCTCTCTCTCTCTCTCTCTCCCAGTAGGCTCAGAAGTCTAGTAATTATCCAGAATCGTTAGGGTTATGTCATGCATGCAAATTGCTTTATTGTTTTAAAATGAAAGACGCGGGCTTCATGAGATATGACATGGACTTGGATTTCAGAACCATTGTTATCTTTGAATTTTGATTTAAAAGTTGAAAGCACTGAGGAATTGGCATGGGTGTTTAAGACACTATGAAAACTGCTGAAAGGTAGCATTTAAATTTTGTGATGCAGGTCAGTGTAGCCAGTACTTAATTTCTGGAAGAAAAAAAAACAATTGGGGTTGACACATGCCTAAAAGCCATTCCCTCTTCCTTCCTGTAAGAAGGAAGTCTTCTCTTTTCTTTGAGAGTTGCACATTCCCGTAAAAGGCAAGCATAATAATGTAAGCAAGCTGGCTGTAGGAAGGGGAAGAGGTTTGAATGAAGACCATATTAGGGATAGGGTCATGAAGATAGAGCCACCATTAAGCCGAAAGATAAGATCCCGTTTGAGAACAGCGAGACCTTGAGAATGTGACTGATAAGCTCTGAGCTGAGCTGTCTCCATCTGCCTGCAAGAGAGGAGTTGTGCTGGACCAGCTGTTTCTTCGGTGAGAGTGAAGTCACCTATCAGCCGTTTATCAGCCAGTGTGGGAGGCAATTGTGCAGCCAGCAAGGAAGACCGGACTGTGAATTCCATCTGAATGTAGCCGTTCTTGAAAAATTAGAACCTCTTTGTTATTTGCAAAAAAAACCTTGGGGTTTAGAAAAAAATCTGCCTATGTGAATGGCCTTGAATGAAAGTCAATGGAGCAATCCAATGGCCAAGGAAGGCAGTATATAAATACGGTTGTTGTTAGGACTTCAGAAGCCCCAGGACAAAGTTTGATGCCTGGGTGAACAGCCAGAGGCAGATCTAAGGGAGGGCAAAGCTCTAAGTTTTGCAAGAAGCCTTACCTTGCAGTAGAAATCACTCCTCTCCTGCACCGTCTTAGCCAATCCTCACAGGGAAAAGCAACATCTTGGCATTGCTTACTGGCTACAGCAGCAAGGGACAGGAGGGATTTACATGACAGGGTAAGGCTTCTTGCAACACTTAGAGCGTTGCCCTCCCTGTAGATCCGTCTCTGTGAACAGCTGCCATTGATGCTAAGGATCCAGGATCCTATCATCCCAGCAGTGTTGACTTCAGGTTCAGGGGAGCCTTTGAGCCTTTGGCTCCCATCCCCGAGGGGGGGGCACTTACTTCTTGCTGCTGTCACGGCTGCCCATTTCCTTGCTCACTCCCTATGGGCCCAATGTAGTAGCAAGGCTCAGGGGCTCGGTAGTAGTGAGCCCCCTACTGGAATATGCATGAGCTTTGGCAGGCATCCATTTTTGTGAGCCCTGCATCCCAACATATACCAAAGGCGGGTGAAAATGTTTAAAAGGAATCTCCTTATATTATTTCTCAGATGCTGTACCTTGTCTAACCCACTCTTTCCCGTGAAGCTTATGCCTTAATGTATAGCAGCATTTGTGATATCCAGAGACCAGCTCCTGCCATTTAATAATCATTGTCACATTTTCGTCTTCAGGGGAACTGGAAGGTCGTTCAAACAATGAGATCAGGGCTGTGTTGAAGGCAATTGCTTGAACCTGGGAGGAAGACGAATTAATTTTTTTAAGAAACACTTTTCAAAATTTTTTAACCATTCTCAACATTTCAAAGCAATCCATTACCTAACGTAACCTATTACCTAATCTGAATATCACACAAAAAAGCCTGTCCTTTGTTAGAAATTCATAACTTGCGGGCATTTAAATTCCACGGCCACTGCTATGGCTATTTTTGTTAATGAGGCTGCAGGGATTTGCTTAGGAGAGGACAATGGACACAATTGAAATATGTATAGCTTGGCAATATGGATAGCTTGGCAAGATTATGAAAATGTCATTGAGGAGGGTAACCCAATCTAAAAACAAATGAAGGAGCAAAGCCTTGAATTGCACAAAGCAGTTTTGTGGCTCAAGAATATGAATGAGTAATGAGAAGCAATTGAGATGAATTGACTTTTATCTCAACAGGAAGAGAAAATCTCTGTAGAACTGGACTCCTGAAGCTCTTCCCCCCATTAAGCATATTACAAAGCTACGGTGTAATGGTTTACTCTAAATCAGTGGATTTACTCTATTGTGCAGGCAATCAGGTGTCATGACCAGGACTCCAGGATACACAGCACACTATCAATCAATCAATCAATCAATCAATCAGTTAATCAATCAACAGTATTTATATACCGCTTTTCAACACAAAGTTCACAAAGCGGTTTTTTAGGCCAATGACATTCCTACAGGGGGAGGCAAAGCACTAAGTGCTGCAGGAGCCTGAGCTTCTGAGTAATGTGGCCCCTTCCCCACTTCTTCAGAGCCATTCACCTTCTCGGAGAGCAAAGCCTCTGAGCCAGCTTTCCAAGCAGCAAATGGCTCTGGAGGCAAGGGGGAAGGGGCAGGTTACACCGGAGCTCAGGCTTCTGCAACACGGGCAGCGCAATCCTAAGTAAGGCCAACATAGTAAAGCCAACATAGCAAGGCTATATCCTAAAGCCCATTAGGAGGAGGCGGCAGCAACATGCAGGACAAGGGGAGGTTTCTCCTTGCACCCGTGTAAGTTGAGCATGGGCAGCAGGGTCTTTTTGGTTGTGGTGTCAGGAGCGTAGTGGTGCCCTGCCTGAAAACATCTATATCATCTCATTAGGGCATTCCTTCTGGTGCTAAGTGAAGATCCAGCTCTTTAAAAAGGCTTTGGGTGAATGATCAACTGATTAAGGGCACAATCCTAACTTGGAGTTAGGCCGGCACAGTTAAGCCAGCAAATTTTGGCCGGCCCAAGGGACACCATAAAGTATGTTTGGACCACTCTTGTCAAACAGGACAGCACACAGATGTGTGACATCCTCCCTGACTCCAAGAGTGGTCCAAATGCGCTTTACGGTGGCCCTTGTGCCAGCCAAACTTTGTTGGCCTAACTGCACCGGCCTAACTCCAGGTTAAGATTGTACCCTCAATTACTTTATTGTTCTGCTTTAATATTGGATTGTGTATCCCATTTGTATCACCTACTTTGAGTTTTATAGACAGTGGAAGAAGAGCAAGATAGAAGTATGGAAAAAGAACATAATTTCATTGCCATAAGAATTGCATAAGGCTTGATATTAGGTAGTATGCTGCCTATACTTACCTGCCCACAAACATCCCCCAGTGTCAGAATGGCTTCATTACCATCGTGAGAGTTGAACCAGTAGTCCATACATATCACTGTTCCCTGCAGACCTTGTAGTTTGTACTGGCAAGAGAACCCTTGCTTGGAATTTAGCTCAGCAAAATAGATCTCTTTGCTGGTGAATGCAACAGCTACCTGTGTTTAAATAGAGATAGGTAATGTGGAACGAGAACACTCCTCCAAACCCACCACCCTGAGCATCCAAGAGGTCTCCAAAAGATTTGCTCCTATAAATTCCTTTATGCCTTCAAGTTCCTCCCAGAACAGCTACGAGATGCTTGCTTACTTTCTTGCTTGCTTTCCTCCCTCCTCAAAACCTGACTTTTCCAGCAAAACGTTATTCCCCCTGATTCCCTTGCCCAGTAAAACAAAGCCCAAGTATGCATAGATACTTCTGATCTGCATCAACCCTGGTTTCTCTTCTCTCTCTTTTCGCTTCCTTCTCCTTGTGCATTTAGATTCTATGATCCTTAAAGCAGGTTCCCCTCTTTTACCATGTGTACAAGGCCATCATGGCCCTTGTCATTTTCATTCATATTCCATTTTTCTGCCATTCATTGCATTCAAAGCAGTAAACAATCCAAACACTTTGTGGAAAGGAGCAGTTGGGTGTGCGAACCACACAAGGTGACACCACTACTGGACAAAATTGTGGTACTTATAATACCATCATGTTATATATCATTTGAATGGGAAATTTAATGCAGAATGCAACGAAACAAACCACACCAAAATATATTATGATTAATTATTAATTATTATTAATTATGATGATGATGATGATGTAATTTTTATCCCACCTTTCTGCCCCATGGGCACCCAAGGCAGCTTACAACATTAAAATCATCACTTTAAAAACCACAAGTATAACAATTAAAACAATGTCAAAAACAATATTAAAACAGTTACAAACAAGCAAGCCCCGTGGATCCTTTAAAATATAAGATGAAGACTGTAAAATGCCAGAAAAGGAAAACACATCTGCCTTGTCTAACATTAAGTGGATATCTTTTACTCAAAACTGACCCAAACTGAGGGCCCAATCCTAAACTGAGTTAGGCCGGCATAAACTAAGCCAGCAAAGTTTGGCCAGCACAAGGGCCACCGTAAAATATGTTTGGACCACTCTCGGAGTCAGAGAGGCCAGCCCAAAGACTTGAGCCATCCTTCCTAGCTCCGAAAGTAGTCCAAACACGCTTTATGGTGACCCTTGTGCTGACCAAACATTGCTGGCTTAGTTTATGCCAGCCTAACTCCAGTTTAGGATTGCGCTCTGAGACTGATTGTTCCAAAGGCCAATGCAGTGTTGTTATGACATAGCAGGGAATAAGGTGCTGGTGTGAGTCAGCTCTCATTTCCATGTATCAGAGCTATTACTAGAACTCTTATTTAGGTGTATGTCATCAGGTTGGCCACTGATTTTTTTTTTGTTGGTTACTGATTTGTTGGGTGTTACATATTAAAATAAAGTTAATGGGGGTTACACCAACCCTAGTGATGCCACTGCATTTAGGCTGTGTGTATAATATTGTAATTTATTCTGAGTGGTCTAGTACGGAAGGAGATCCATTACAGGGGTGGTGCAATGAGGTCTCTCACTGGGTGATGCAAACCCTCACTGACACCTCTGGAAAGGAGTGCATTATTTTGCCTCTCCAGAGTCTACTGCCAATCAATTTCACTAGATGATCCCTATTATTATGAGAAATGAAGTTCATTTTCTGCACACAATGCATAATTCTATAAACCTCCACCCTTCTTAGTCAGCACATCTACACACCTTGTTAACGTTTGGTAGTGCAATCAGAGAGGTCACCCAGAGGTCTTTTGGCTTGGCAGCTTCTGTAGTGATCTGAAGAGTCCTCTGTAACTTTAAGCTCTCTCCCCAGATGCCAATCAATCCACTCCTACTCACAGTCAGGTAGCTGGAGAGGCTTTTCAAAAATGTTATATTTTGAACAGCGTCTTTATGGATCAAGGGGAGATGTCGGAGGTCCTTCCACCGGGGGACGACTGAGAGTTTGGTGCGCTCGTCTCTCTCATACAGCTCGAGAAGCACAAAGGAGGTCAGTTTGTCCCAGTCAATGAGGTCATCCCGAGTCAAATCAATCTTATCAAACAGCTCACCGTATTCATCCTTGGTGCCTTTCCTGATCACGGCAGACATTTTCTCCACAAACTCTTCTCTCGTCAGGCCCACGTTAACATTTAATTCTGGGGACTTTAAAAAGAGAAGGCCAGAGTTGGCAGATCTGTTAAGACAGTGGTTCCCAAGATAGTGTGGGTCAGGACCCACCAGTGAGCCTCGAGCCAATTTCAGGTGGGTCGCAAAGCACCTTAGAGCAGCCATGTTGAAAATATGGGAAAATGGAACACTGGAAAGGGGGAGGGGTGTGTGGTTTTTTTCCTTGTGTGAAGGTTGTAAATAGGCTTTTTTACTTTCTGACTCACTTTGCTATTGGAAAAAACGGATAAGAACTAATCCAACTTATTGCTGCATTCTCAGGATAGAAATTTATTTGTCATTGTACTCACGGTATGAGAACAACGAAATGAGGTGCTCTTCACATCTTACACTGGACAACACCAAATAACATATACAAATAACATTTAAAAACAACATTAAAAAATATGGATATAATTACCATACAACCATAAGGTATACATTATTAAGACCACCAGATTCAAACCCCTGCATTTAGCCTGATCACAGCACTTGGGTAAAAACTATGTTTAAACCTACTTGTCCTAGCTTTCAACACTCTGTATCTTCTTCCCGACGGTAGAATCTCAAACATCGAGTGACCCGGATGTGAGGAATCTCTCAAGATTTTTTGTATCTTCCTACTACATCCCATGTTATACAAATCCTCCAGTGAGGGAAGAGGGCAGCCAATGATCTTTTGTGCCCTCTTTATCACTCTTTGGAGTGCCTTTTTCTCTGCCCCTGTGCAACTCATAAACCACACACAGAGGCAATAAGATAAGATGCTCTCAATAGAGCTTCGATAAAAGGCAACTAGTAGACTCTCCGACAGTTGTTGTAGTCTTAAAAGTCTCAGAAAATACAAACGTTGTTGGGCCTTTTTTTCTAGGGCTAAGGTGTTTGCACCCCATGTTAAATCTTGTTTCAAGGTAATACCTAGAAACTTACATTCTGCCACCTGTTCTACCAAACCACCTTCAATATACAATGGTTGGATGTCCGAACTGCTCTTCCTGTAATCCACTATAAATTCCTTTGTCTTACTTATATTAAAAATAAGATTATTTGCTTTGCACCAGAGGGACAACTGATGAACTTCATCCCTATAGGCAGACTCATCATTATCAGAAATGAGCCCCACCAGCGTTGTATCATCTGCAAACTTGATAATCTTGTTGCTCAGATGGATAGAGGTGCAATCAGATGTATAAATGGTGAATAAAAGTGGACTCAATACACATCCTTGAGGAGTGCCAGTATTAAGAATCTTTACAGAAGAGATATGTTCATTCATCCTAACCCTTTGAGAACGATGTGTTAAAAAAATCCAGAATCCACCAACATATAGAATCCGGTAGCTTCAACTCTTTAAGCTTAAACAACAATCCATGGGGTAATATAGTATTGAAAGCAGAACTGAAGTCAACAAAAAGTATTCTAACATACGTTCCTTTCAATGAAAGCAGTGCCTTTCAATGACGAAAACAATGATGGCACTTCCAGACATGACATCATTTCCGGTGGGTCCTGGGCAGATTGTCATTCTAAAAAGTGGGTCCTGGTGCTAAAATGTTCCTACTTCTTACAGACAGACATCCTACATATGGATCATATCTAAGAATTAAATACAGGTGACAACCTGAACCTGAAATTTGCATCCCAATAAAAGTATCTGCTGATTTGACCTCTGCAAAAAAAATTACTAAAAACCCGATCCCACGCTGCATGCTATTGGGGAGGGGGAGGAAAGTGAACTGAAAGTGAATGGGAGGTTTGTAAAAAAAAAAAACATGTTTACTTACCTTGATGTAAGCCCGCAGGGTGCCTTTGGGTCTCCTTGGGCATACGGCACACATTTGGTGGCATATGTCCAAGAAGAGAAAAGGGGTGGGGGTTAAAAAGAGGAGATAAGATCCTGGGTATGCATCTGCAGTATGTGCAGCAACCATTTCCAGCAGAGTCCAGGTGATGTGCATAGCACATCACTAGAGGGATTTCCTTCCAATGAGTAAGATAGAATTGCAGCCTGACACTGCAATCCTATGCACACTTTCTTGAGAGTAAGCCTTATTGAATTCAGTGGGACTTACTTCTGAGTAGACATGCATAAGCTTGTGCAACCGGGTGCAGGCATCTTGTTGTCTCGTGTGCTCCCTGAGACACCTGGTCGGCCACTCTGATACAGGAAGCTGAACTAGATGGGCCATTGGCCTGATCCAGTAGGGCTCCTCTTATGTTCCTATGGGGCTGTAAGTCTTACTGAACACAATGGGCTTACTTCTGAGTAAAATAAATAACACCATTTTCAAACACCTCTGCATTCTGGGATGCAGTAAGTTGGGCTTCACTGCAGGAACATAAGTTCTAGCAGCACAGTCCGATGATACGATTGGGTCGTAAGATGGATACTTTTTGGGTAACTGATTTCTAGGAATGTTGCAAATACTTGAGGCCACAAACTCATTCTGAACACTGAGTTGAAAAGCTGTGCTTTTGGATCACTCAACTCGAAGTAAGACTCTGAAATAATCATGGAATTCATTCTCCCTCCAGGGCACATTTTTCAAACAATAATTTTCTCATATTAACAAATGAAAGCAGCAGGTTTGGGGTGGGGGGCAGAGAGAAAGGGATGAGCAAAGTGACACTGTTTGGAACACCTCCTAATCTGCGACCATAATTAGTCAACCCCTAACAGGAGGGGGGGGGGGAAAGGACACTTCGAGTCTTTGTACTTCATATGCTGAGAGAGGCTGACATCTGAAGCGTAATGCCATGATAACTTCATGAAAAATCAGTTTTAATTAATTTTCACATAAAAATCCCATTAGAATTTCAACACTATCTCACTGTTTCACAGAGCACGTTAATGAAACAATATTTGAGAATGTAAATGACACTCCATTTGCCTCTTAAATTCTATTGTGTTTTTTTTTTTAATGCAGGGGATGAACAGAAATCTGTACTGTGTCAGGTTGTTTTTAATTTTTTGGGTTTTTTTAAAAAAAAAATCAGTTTGACAGACTTGTTTTTGAAAACACTGAACAGCCAGAATTCAATTCAGGGTTGTTGTCCACAGAGTGCCATCAGTATTGTGATTCTTACAGAGCTACAGCCTTCAACCCTTCTAAAAACCAAGCATCAGAAATCTTGACTTGCTGAATAAAAAACTATTTTTTTACTGTCCCAAATAATGTGTCTAAAGCCAAAGTAAACCCAGGAGCCTAGAGCATGTGGGAGTCTCCAGTCTGGCAGAAGATATGAGGCAGCCAGAGAAGGTGACTGGAATCTATAGAACACGTGTTTCCAGATCTCTTAAAATATCCTCCCCGCCACAGGAGGTGGCAATGGCATCTGGCCTAGGGGACTGGAAAGACTTCTGGAGGAAAAGTAAATCACAGGCTACAGACCATGATTGGTGGTACAACCTACTTATTTTAGAAGTAGTCTACCTTGGAGTGCTAGTTGCAGGGGAGTGGCAACAAGATGCAGGCATCTGGTTGTCTTGTGTGCTCCCTGATGCATCTGATGGGCCACTGTGATAGAGGAAGCTGGACCAGATGGGCCTTGGCCTGATCCAGTGGGGCTGTTCCCAGTGGTGTCATCTAAATGATTTAAGAACAGGTACTCACTTTTGATTGGCACGTGTAGGGACCCGCCCACCGGAAGTGATGTCATAAGCCAGAAGTGATGTCGTGGCAGGAAGTGACGTGAAAAAAGCCCTTTTTGAGGCCTCAGATGATTTTAAACTGACCCAACAGTTGCAACAGTATTCCACAGCACCCCCAGAACATGTTAAGGAGGCCTGGCATCATGTTAAAACCCCAGAGCAACTCATTTTTCAGTGGCAAGGAAAGGAAAGGCTCCGCTCGCTGCCTGCCTGCCTGCCTGGCTCTGAGAACATGCAGGCAACTCAAACATGCAGGAAATTCAAACGTTGCAGAGGGCGGAGTCGACGAGTGGGCGGGCGAATGGGCGGGGCCAGCCATAATCCTAGAAACCGGTACTCGCATACCCCCGCGTACCCCCTGCATGACATCACTGGTGGAAATGCACTTTATACACCATAAAGTAAAGCAAACACCATAAAGTAAAGCCATGAATTGGCCTCCCTGACACCAAGAGTGGTGCAAACATGCTTAATGGCACGTTTGCAACAGTTTTGGGCTGGCATAAGGGACTTGTGCAGGCCTAACTCCAGGTTAGGATTCCACTCCCAGATAATGTTTGTGGGCATCAAGCAGGGTCGTACTCAATGGTGTCATTTAAATGATTTAAGAACAGATACTCACTTTTGATTGGCACGTGTCGGGACCCGCCCACCGAAAGTGACGTCATAAGCCGGAAGTGAGGTCGTGGCAGGAAGTGACATGAAAAAAGCCCTTTTTGAGGCCTCAGATGATTTTAAACTGACCCAACAGTTGCAACAGTATTCCATAGCACCCCCAGAACATGTTAAGGAGGCCTGGCATCATGTTAAAGTGACCCAACAGTTCCAAAACCCCAGAGCAGCTCATTTTTCAGTGGCAAGGCAAGGCAAGGCAAGGCTCCGCTCGCTGCCTGCCTGCCTGCCTGGCTCTGAGAACGTGCAGGCAACTCAAACATGCAGGAAATTCAAACGTTGCAGGGGGCGGAGTCGACGAGTGGGCGGGCAAATGGGCGGGGCCAGCCATAATCCTAGAAAACGGTACTCGCGTACCCCCGCGTACCCCCTGCATGACATCACTGGCTGTTCCTATGTTCCTATGAGTACATGTCTGAAAAGGAGCATCTGGTTCTGGTGGCTGTCAAAGAGAAACGCTGTGGAAAATCTTGACTGGCCACCAGTATGTTTACCTCAGAATTTGTTTCAGAATGCCAAGTGCAAGGGAATGGCCACAGAGTGCAAGCATCTTGTTGTCTTGTGTGCTCCCTGATGCATCTGATGGGCCACTGTGAGAGAGGAAGCTGGACCAGATGGGCCTTGGCCTGATCCAGTGGGGCTGTTCCTATGTTCCTATGAGTACTCGTCTGAAGAGGAGCATCTGGTTCTGGTGGCTGTCAGAGAGAAATGCTATGGAGAATCTTGACTAGCCACCAGTGTATTTACCTCAGAATTTACCTCAGAATGTCAGATGCAGGGGAGTGGCAACAAGATGCAGTTATCTAGTTGTCTTGTGTCCAAGCCTCCCAATCAGGCCTCCCGCCCCGATTCAACAAGGCTCTCCACCCTTACCTGCTGCTGTGGCACCTATAGGATGCAACAGTAGCTGTTTGGCTACCACTGTGCCAATGGGGGCCAGGACTGGGTTATCAGTCTACAACAGTGTCCTGTATTTATATGGAAAAGTCAAACAAATTCCAAATATACCCTACCCCAGAGCTATAACAGGATGAAAGTACCAATTAAAACAAGCATCTTGAAGGCATGGAAAAATAGGAAAGTCCTCACCTGGAAGTGAAGAGATGTCAAGGCTGAGCAGTTCTCCCTGGGGAGAGCATTCCCAAGACAGGGCACCAACACTGAAAATGCCCTTGGGACACCTGCCTTATTTGCAAGGGTAGAAGGATCTGCAGAAAAGCCTCTGAAGATGATCTCAGTATCCAGGCAGGATCATGTAATGTGGGATTAGCCACTTATGAGTTATTTGTAAAATAAAGTGTGTAAAGAATAAAAGAAAGCTAGGCCATGGCTTGACTCCATTTTGTTAAAACATAACTCCAGGTGAGGAAAAGAGCTGTAACTACTGAAGACCAGCTGGTGGTAACAGCACACTTCCTGACTGCAATCAGGAGTGTAATAGCCTATCTCCTTTATTTTTGCAAAAGGTGTGAGGTTATAGCGGGGGTCAGGAATGCAAGCTATTCAGGAAGGTTCCATTTAGCTAGTGCTGCAATCAGGAGATGGCTGACCTTTATCCTGATAGGCTAATTGATTGAGTCTGAGGGGCAAAGCAGCACAACCACCATCAAGACTTTAAAAAACCTTCCAAAACGTTCAGACTCTCTCTCCAGGTCAGGCCAAGATGCATCACCCTGGATTTGCTGTCTTCTTGGAATTAAGGACAAGGTGAACTAGCAGGGCTAAACACCTTGCTGTTATTAGGGCCTAGTCAGTGGTAGGAGCCTAGTTTTTGCTTTATTTTAAAGTGTATCTCTGTTAGTTCTTGTATGCCTTCCTAATTTTGGTAACCACTTGTAACGAATAAATTACAGTTAACTCTCTAAAGTTTTGCGTGTATTTGGAACCAGATTAGATTCAGTTTGCTAATTTGGCACGCTTACCAGATTTAAAGTTTGCAACTTGGAAAAGGTCCCTGTTGTTAGGGCCTGTTTAGTCTGGGGAGTTTAAGTTAAAAGACTGTTACTCTTGACTGGGATCCCAGACTAGTAGCAGAGGATGTGTACCTTGTTGCCTTGTATAGAAAGTTCTTAAGGTCACACTCTGCTGGAAAAATCACAGTTAATATGGGCCCTGGGCTGGTTATAGGCAGTGGTGTCATTCTATAATGAAGTGCCGGAACGCAGGCGGGATTTACCCCTTGATTGACAGGGGCCCCGCAACGCGTCGCCGCCTGCTGTTCCGCCGCGGAGGGCTTCTTCCGGGTGGCGCGCCCCTCCGCGGCTCTCCGCAGCACCCAGCGCGCCACCCAGGCAAGCGGGCACCCCCTCCAAAGCCAGGGGTGCCCGCGCGGGGCTCGGAACGGTGGCGACGCGTCAGAACCGCGCAGCCAATCACGCGGTAAGTCCCGCCCACCGTTCCGGCACTTCATTATAGAATGACACCACTGGTTATAGGGCATATGAACCTGTGATTTACAAAGTGGGAAAGACATTTTTTAAAATAAACAAAAAGAAGGGAGAGAGAGAACCCCCCTTGCAGACATGGTAGGTCACACTTGCCCCTTTGGATTCCGGCCAGGATTTTCCACTTTTACTTCCAATCCTCCTAAAACATCAGAAAGAATTTGACATACAGATACAGCCCTGAGAGATTTCCCTCCTTTTGTTATCACTGCTTTTGAAATGTTACGCAATGCTCTGTGAGCTTTTCAAAGGGTTTGCGTATGATTTTGTATTGTTCACCTGTCTAAGGCCTCCTATCTGACAGGTTCTCTCAAATCTGTCATGCATTTTTCAAGCACTACAAACCCCATGACTGAACTGAGTCCAGTATGCACTTATACCTAATGCGGAGATGAGGGAAGAAAAGCTTTGGATACCATAAATCAGTGGTTCCCAAAGTGGTGGGCCACGACCCACCAGCCGGGGAAGCACATGTCCCTGCCCCTTTAAGGGGCAGGGAGGGGGAAGGCAGCAATTGTGCTGCTGCCAGGGTTGGGAAGGGAATTTTTTCCAACATACTGTACCTCTGCCAGTGCCAGCCTCCAGGAGATGCAGGAAGCTCTGCAAATGCCTCTTTTAAAAAATTGCTCAAAAAAAAATCAGAAACCACTTCCTGTTTTCACAACTGAAAACTGGAAGTGGTTTTTAATTGCTTCTTGAACTATTCCTGAGACTTGGGCTCCCCAGACAGAGAGAGAGACCCAAAGCCTGGCACTGTCAGAGGTATGTTAGAAACCACACACATACACACCGGTGTGATCCTGGGGGTCGCATTGCTGCCATAGACCCTCCCCCGCACACACTTGCAGTGCTCCCAACTCCCTTGCAGGAGTTTGAGCAGCAATGCCATATACAGTCAGTCCTCTTTATCTGTGACCCCACTCATCTGCGAGGGGCAGAATTGCCACTTTCCTCGTATCCTATGCAGAGACTTTCCAAAGGCTGCAGGGACCTTCAGAATGGCACCTATGAACAGCATTGGCCCCTTTAAAATGGCCAACGGAAACATCCACCAGCCATGTTTAAGGGGTCTGCACTAGTCGCAGGTGCCATTCTGAAGATGCCCGCAGATTCTGGAAGGTCTCTGCAGCATTCAGAGATCTTTTGACACTTCCTGCTGCACTCAGCTGGCTTCCTGTGAGTCTCTGCTGGATTCTTCTGATGGCAGATAAAGTACCCCTGGCACCTAACCCCATCGATCCCACAGAATCAATGATTCGTTATCTCCTAATTCGCTATCTGCAAGGATTTCCAGGAACTGAACTAGCAGATAATGAGGATTGCCTGTAAGCTTATGGTTAATATTTATACACCACTTTGCAACCCAAAAATCAATGTTGTTTACATAGCAAATAAAAGGCATGAGAAGGTGGTTCCTTGTTCCAAAGGGCTTCACAATCTGAACACACACACACACACAAAAGAATCAACACTGAGAGGGGTGTTGTGCTGTGCTAGGAATAGGAATAGTGGCACCCCTTCTGCTAAAGATAAAGGAGCCTCCACTTTTCAGAAGTGTTTCTTTTTCCAAGTTCTGAAAGTGACGAGATCCTTGCTAATTTATATTTCTAGGACACTTCCTCTGCAATCCTGGCATCCCTCCAGTTGCCTCTCTCCAATTTCTTGAGTGCTTGGTTGTGTCATAATGCTCTTAAACCCCCCTTTATCTCCCTCACCCCTTGGAGATAGGCTTAGGCTGCAATCCTATACACAGTTTTCTTGGAGTAAGCCCCATTGAACCCAATGGGGCCTCCTTCTGAGCAGACATGCTTAGGTTTGTGATGTTCTTTACTGACCAAATACATTTGTGGTTCCATAGATAAGCCGGCGCAGGAAGGGCCTCCAGCCCTTTAATAGTCCTGCTTCCAACTGCATACACAGACACAGGCTAAGATAACCCCTTCAATTTAAGGAGGGCAGGAAATACTCCTTCTTCCACGATGCTTCCCCTGGGCTTCCATCTGCAGATCTGCACATTTACATACAAATGTAATACTAATCTTGGAACTAATATAGAACTGCTTCTCCCACTGAACTTTTTTTCAGAATACTTAATAATGAGACAGGTCTCTCCTGGGAAATGCCTTGCATTTAAACAATTTTTTTCCCACTCTTCAGCAGAATACTAAGAAGGATACATGTAAAAGAGGCTTTCCTTAAAACCAAGGGCACCGGCTACCCTCAAGACTATTAAACTCCTTTAATATACATGGCTACGATAGGGGGGAATGAAATTGGGATGGAGCCTATAGTGAGTGACAAGCCTTGCTTGAGCTCTGATCTGGATATAGATTTGTACAACTAGCCTGGGGACACAGGGAGAGTGGCAGGATGCTGGCGGAAGAGAATTGACTATACCACTTCAGATTGCAGGGGGAATATCCTGTTTTTGAATCGTTGCCTTAATTTAAAAAAAAAAACTTCCTTCAGACAGGGAATGAGCTGGACCAGAAGTCTTCCCCTAAGGGGTAATTTCAGGGAGGGATTCATGTCTATGTAGAGGAGCAGGGCTGGCCTTTAGCCAATGTGACCAATGTTGTTACATTGGGTCCCACACTTGGGCGGGGGGGGGGG